>JACN01149526.1:0-12437 GCA_000787155.1 Scartelaos histophorus | reverse complement strand
TAACTCAAGGCTAGTAGCTATTTTTGCCGATTTATAAGCTAGTTCTTTTTTACACCATTGCAAAATTTACAGACTTTCTTGGAAATCTCAGACATGCTGTTGTATGAGAATCGTATAGAGGAATTGAAGTATACGGCACAGAAGTTCAAACTGAAAGAAAGATCCTCACTCCTCACTCAGGTCATTTAAGATACATATTGTCAAACTTGTCTCGCTGTAGTTAAGACCATCTACAAGGCTGTGAAATGCTGGATTCATTTATTAGTTCATATTTCAGTTTTCCTCAGATTTAGAGTTGTTCATTATGTAAACTCTGAACAGAATACATTGTTTTTAGACATATATTGCAAATAACAATTGCAACTTGATTTTTTCCCTCTTTCTTTTTTTCTTTTGTCAAAATCATACAGTCCTATTCTGTGGATGTTTACAGAGAAGTTGTGTCTGGCGTGTGAATTCAAGTTTTGACATCTGAAACAATAAACATAACCACAGATATATATGTGCACTCCAAAGACTTGTTAACTTTGACCTGATGTGTTAGTTTGGCGCTCTCCTCCAGGGGGGGAACATTCTGGACAACCAGAGGTTGAAGGTCCTAGACTGGGGGTGCAAGGTCCTGGACTGGGGGTGCAAGGTCCTGAACTGGTGGTGCAAGGTCCTGGGCCTCCTGTGGCTCGTGCTCGCTCCCTGTTGGTGTGGGGCAGAGCAGAGCCTCCAGGTTAAAGTCCTTATCGTAGAGGTGATGGTCGTCTGCTTTAGTGTAGAGGTACCAGGGTTTAGAGGGCTTCAGGACCAAGGGTGCAGGGTCCTTGGGGCTCGAGGGCTCCTGGATGGTGGTGGGAGACACCAGTTGGGTCTCCTGTGGCTGGTGCTCGCTCCCTGATGGTGTGGGGCAGAGCAGAGCCTCCAGGTCGATGCCCTCATCATAGAGATGAAGGTCGTCCTCTGGAGTGTAGAGGTACCAAGGCTTAGAGACAAAAGACGAAGAGCTGTACATGTTCATGTGCGAGTTCACCGAATATATTCAGTTATATTCAGAATATTTGGGGCATCCCTACTTTGTTCAGTCCTAAAGAACAAACCAGACACCAGAAACGGTCACTATAATCCAGGTGTGTATCACATTTAGTTAAACAACCTTTCTTTTATGAAGCAGCTCGATTCATATGTTTAGATCATATAAACACAATAAACAGATCATTGATTACATTTTTAAATGGCACTGATTTTTACTGTCACAATTTTTTTAATGTTTTTTACTCATCACAAACATACCTGGAAATTGTGTTTTGTTTCATTCTCACATGTTTAACACAAACCCTGAATATTTCGAATGACTCTGAACTGGAAATACTCCCACCTTATGATGTCATGTGGCAGTACAGGAGCTCCTGAACTCCTGACCCTGGGCCTAATGTAATCGCTCACAAGAATCCATTTTCTACTGCTACTCCTGCAATCATTCATTATAGGCTACATTTGACTCATAACAATATTTTTAAAATAGCACTTTTCAAAATACCCAAACATGCCACTGTCTGTCATTTTTGACGCAATCCTCATGCAACTCAAATGTCACTGTAGCTGAATCATCGTTGGTATTGTTTTAGTTTACTTCCATCTGCTGGTTGTAAGTTGTCACTACAGTCAAACGCATTACCACCTTATAATAACTACACCTTAGCCCTAGAGGTCCATTGTAACATTTTTCCAGTTGAAGGTCCGTCAGATGTTGTTCACCTGTATCAATCACCTGTATTTGAATAAATGTAAAGAAAATGTAAAGCTGTTTAATGTTGTACTGTGGAACGTTCCAGAGAAGAAGAAGAAGATGATGGACCCACAACCGAAAAGTTACATAGTGAACCTTTAGATGGTTATGAAAAAATAAAGGTTTTCTTGTTTGTCTCTTACTAAAGGTCTTATATTACTCAAAATTCACTGTGAGATTGGAGTTGTGTTTTGTTTCATTGCACATGTTTGAGTCTGTCTACATCTCCAAAATTCAAAATGCTCTTTTCCAACTTTTGATATCATCTAGTACTACTTTTCAAATCAACCACTAGGGCTTTTATCTTCAATTCCAGGGCTGACATCACAAGGTGGAACTAACTGTTTTCTGTTTGAGAGAAGAACTCACTAAATATGCAGGATTTGTGTGTTAAACATGTGAATGAAACAAAGCACAACTCCAGGTCTGTTTGTGATGAGGAAACATTATAACAGATCAGAAAATAGCATAAAATGGCCCTTTAATACATGTAACAATTGAAACAGTGAATCTAATTGTTCCTAAATGGTCACACCGAGTTTTCAAATATGCTTTCACATGTCAGCGCTAATAATTTCTCTTGTAGTTTAGCCCGGCTTCCAGATCCAAAACAGAAACTTCACAGCCATAAAATATGCCCACGCACAGAATCTTGTGTAAACTGTGCATGAAATATGAAATCGGCGTTATTAAATCCATTTTAATCGAGTTATTGTGTCTGTTTTACGTCCAGCGAGTTATGTTTGAGAGCTGTTTACGTGTCTCCAAGCTGGACTCCCCCGTCAGGAATGTCCCACGGTCCGGTCAGACGGTCAGACCAGCTTCTTTCCGCTCTCCGCTAATTTTAATCCTGACGCAAAGATGTGAGAGTGGACCCGTGACTCCTGGTGCGGACGCATAGGTAAGTAAAGCCCGGGGGAAGTATGTATGTGTATGTTTGAGTTAAATATTTATACTCTAGCTGCTATCGCTTGTGATTTGTGCAGGTTGGAGCGCGGTAGCAGCAGATGTGGTTGGCATTTCCTAATAGCGCCCTAAAAGGAATTGAAAGAGAGGGATTTTAGAAGATTTGGCAACCCCAGAAGATGCCTTTGAGCTAACATGCAAGCCAAGGGGACAATGTGAAACAAGCAGTGAGCAGGTGTGTACGACAGAACTTTTCAAAATGCTGCTGGGGGTGTCAATGTGAAACAAGCAGTGAGCAGGTGTGTATTGGTTCACTTTAAATGACAGAACTTATGCTGGGGGCGCCCTACATGTATCTCTATGGTGGAATGTTTAGGCGGGACACAATGAGCACATGAGCACATTTTGTCATTTGTCATTATTCCTTTACTAACTAACGTTTGAGGTTTAAATGCTCGGAAAACGACCCCCTATCTCCAGCCACTTCATCTTATTTATCTGCAGTGATGTTGATTCACACTTGCGTCACAAACCAGGAGGACAACTTCTAGTGTGCTTCCCGACACTGGGCTCGACTGATAAAACAACTGAAGTAAATCAATGAAGGGATCAGTGGTAAAATGAAAACTTGCATATTAGGGAGGTATGTCAAAGCAAGTTTCCAATAACCTTTAGAGCCCTACATTATTTTTTTTGCATCCAGATGATTGATTCAGACAAATTTGGAGAAATAGGAGATGTTTAGAGGTGGAAGTTTTTTGGAAACTGACTAATTTAGCATTTTTGAGTTTTCTTTTAACGGACTTTATGGACTTTCTAAGCAACTTTTGTGGACTTATTTATATACATATATAAGTTTCAGTTTTTGTTTGCAGAATAAAATCACAAATTATTCATTCATATTCTTTCATACATTCATATTTGTGTATTTTGTACGCTATGTTATAAGATAGGCAACCCCTAAATATTAATTAATTTGTATAAAATTTGTACCTAAATATTTTGGCCATATATGGCACCAAAGGGGAGGGTTTTAATATAGAGAATCTAAAAAAAATATGATTCTGGTGCCCTCATCTCTTCTGAAAACTGAGGTGTGGTTGTAATTGTTGATTAATCAAACATAACTGAACACTACAATGACACGGAGATGAAGAAAACTGGGATATTTTCTCATTTTTCCTAGATTTCGTCAGATTTACTACCGTGAACAGAGCCCGTCGGAAGTTGTAATCTCATGTTTCCAAACGTCTTCCTGATTTGTGACGTAAGCGTGAATAGAGCCCGTTATTCACAAAAATTTCAAGTGTCAAAGTGTCAAAAACATCACATAGAAACATTTCAACAATCAAACCCATGAATGAAAATCTGCTGCTGCTCCAGTGAAATTCCACTATGAAGGGACCGGGCTTCTCACTTCTGCATTTTTGAAGTCCATCAATCTGTTTTTATTCATGTGGAATTATAATCTAATAATTCAATTCTAAATGCGAAGAAAAAAATATCTTCTTCTTCTACATAATCAGCACCAGATAATGTCAAGATATTGCTGAGATATACAGTATTTTTTACATATTTCATGTTCATAAAGTTGCATTTTTTTATTGAAATAAAAAGAAATGAGCCCAAGTTCCTGATTGAACAACAAAAACACAACTTAACTATGGCTTTAAGATTAAAAATATAGCAAGATTGTCAAAACCTGTACTTAAATTCCATCCAAAGCCGTTCGTGCACCCCAGTTTGAGACCCACCATCGCCACGCTTACAAATCACTTTTAAACTTTTACAATCCGCCTTATCACCTTGTGTTTCCTTTAAAAAAACAGCATTTATGTATTTATCAAGCGCACTTCTCAGATATGCAAATGCAGATCCACTCCCACACTTCTGCCCCAGCTTGTCCTTTTCCACGTCATTCGGATGAGCAGCTCCATTCAAAAGTCCAAAACCATCTCCTCGAATCCTGAAACGTGCTCTCGCTGTGCTGCTGGAGAAACTGTAACTGTAAAGCCAGTGTGAGCAGCTGTGGCTTTGCACTTGTCTGTCTGGTAATAGTTTGGATGCCATTCGCTAAGATGTTCCAGATGTGAGGGTGCATCTGGCTAGCATCGGCACAGCGGAGTAGGAACTGAGCAATTTTGTGGATTTAAAGTTGGATTGGAGAAAGCCAGAGTTGAGCTGTCTGTGGGTAAGTGATGCAGGATGACAGATCTGGATTAAAAACAACTGTGAATGTGGGAGAATGTTGTGAAGAAAGGCTGTTTTTAGAAGTTTTTTGTGAAAATTACAGTTAGTTTTAGAAATTTCAGACAAATAGCTAAAGAACATTACCACTTGCTTTAAAGGTGCACTGTGTAACATTTTGGTTTTGGGTCCTTCACCTGCTTGTTTCCATGGAGATGTAACTGCTGTGCTTGGAATGTTCCACAGTATGACACTACCTTAGATTTGTTCAATTACAGGTGGATTAATAGCTTAAAAATACCAAAAAAACAAGCATTCTGACTGTAAGTGTGGTCATCTCTCCACAGATCTGACCTGCACTTTTAAATATCATATATATTTTTATAAAGACATACTATAAAAAGCACCTGGAATGTTCCACAGTGTGACATTAAACAGCTCTAACTTAGATTTACTCAATTACAGGTGTGTTTATGGCTCAAAAATGACTAGAAAAACAAGCACTCTGACTGTGAGCGGTGTCGCGTCTCCATAAATCTGAGCTGCACCTTTAAATATCATATATATTTTTATAAAGACATACTATAAAAACCTTATAAAACCAATGAAGATAAAATGGATGTTTATTGGAGTAGGAAATGTGTTTATTTGTATTATTTTACTGCACTAAATACACAAATGTTTTCACATATTTCAAGGGAAATGTCACCCGCCACCAAAATAAACTTTTTGGTGGGGGGGGAGTTTCTCTGGAAATATGTGGGTGGAGGGAATGTTAACTGCCACTTTCCAAGGAAGTGCCTATAACATGGTAATAAACGAATTTGTATTTTAATCTATTCTGGTGTTTTGCTAGAAAAAAACATACCTAGAAAAACATGGATTCTTATTGTGAATGTGCTCGCCTCTCCATGGATCTGACTTGTGACTTGATTTAGTGGCACCTCCTGTTTATCATTTCGGACGTGGACTAGATTAACGTTAACGGTGAAGGTTGAAGGTTGGCGGTGCGATTTCAGTTCCCACAGATGAAGGCTGTTGTTGTGTCCTTGGGCAAGACACTTACCTCACCTCACCCCCTCCCAGTGCTTGTGTGCACTGGTGTATGGATGAATGTGTGTGTGAGTGGGTGAGTGGTTTCTTGATGTAAAGCGCTTTGGAATGTTTCGCAATGAAGCCTTAAATTCATCTATCTCCATAAAGATAAGTACATATAAAACAAGGCCTAGATACAGGTCAGATCTATGGAAAGGCGTATATAAGTGTATGTAAGAATGACACAGTATTTTTAAACAATAAAACCATCCATAATCAAAGAAATGCAAAATAGACAAGTTTAAAAAACTAGGGAGGTGCAAAAATATTGAAATATCGATATAACGTATAGATAATTTGATGATACAGCACTGATATTGTGGGCTGCTGTATCGATATATCGCCAATAGTATTTTTAGGTATATTTTACAATTATTTTGTGTAAGAGCTACAATTGTGTTGACATTTTCACTGTTTTGATGAGTAAAATGGGTGTTTTTCATATTAACTTTGCACAAATTTAGTGGACATAATGGATTTTTAGTATCAAAACCATCATTTTTTAGCCTAATTTTTTTTTTAGCCTGAACTGTATCGAATCGATTTGAAATATATCGCTCTGAATCGTATTGAATCGAAAGCGCAGTGTATCGAAAAACATATCGTATCAAGGTGCATATCGTATCGGCAGCTTTAAAAGATACCCAGCCCTATTAATACTCCCACATCGCCATGGAGACAAGCAGGTGGTGGACCCTCTACCACAAAAGTTCCACACAGAGCATCTTTAAAGTCACACTGTGGAATCTCTTGCGTATCTCATTCACTTGTTACTCAGCTCGGCCTTGATCCGATTCAGGTGACGTTACATCACTGACATCTGGAAACAATTAATATAAGAATGAAAGAAAAAAGAAAACTCAAGGCAAAGCGGGAAAGATAGGAGACAAGTTTGGACATGTATGGCTTTGTGTTTGGATATTGTCCAGTCCGGCTCCTCTGAGTGGGCTTTTATCGTCCACACGACACAGAGGGGCAGACGTTTACAGAGCGCGCTGCTGGGAATAGTTTTGTTTGTTCCTCTAAAACAAAAATGAGAGCGGCGCTGTCTTCTCTGCCCTGTTTTTCCTGTCTCAAACGCTGCCGGCAAGTGGACGAAGCAACCGGAGCAGGAAATAATGGAGAGATTAAAGTGCGTATGGCAGATTTTCATGTTTTTGCCTTTTTGTGATTAGGATTTGAGTTGGTGGGAGTGTGAAGTGTTAAATGTGAGTTTGTTGAGATAAAAAAAAAAGTTGAAAGATGGAGTAGCGGTGAGTTTTAAACGTGCGCTATGTAACATTTGGCTTATCTCGATGGAAATATTACTGCTTTGTACAGAATCTAACACTAACAGCACTATTTGAGATTACATTTCAGATCTGTGGACAGTCTCCCTAGAGAAACACCTGTAATGAGTAAATGCTAGATGTAGCGTATACGTTTTAATGTCATACTGTGGAACATTCCAGGCAAAGCAGTAACATCTCCATGGAGACAAATATGTTTAAAACAGAATACTTCTACTTATATCATTAATCCTGAAATTTCAAGACAATTAATGCACAAGGAAGGTATTTTTTAACATTTTAAGAGTTTTTATTGCCTTTTTTCTATAGTACAGTGGGATTCATTTGATCTTCTGATGATTTATTTGAATTGATTTTGTTTTCCGATTAAAGTTTAGTTCGTTTCTGTACCTCGCTGTTACATAATGTTTCTGAGAAGTGTCTGATCAACTGATTTAGATGTAACTTTTGTGTCATTTTTGCTCTGTGCAAGTTTTCTGGTGGATGTTAGTTTGTGTAGAAAGGTTTAATCTATAGTGTGGACATATATATTGTAAGGGAGACAAGCACTGTGCTATGTTACAGCTCAGATCTGCGGAGAGTCGCCTTATTCAGAGAGGGAATTATCGTATTTTTGAGCTCTCGTAATGAATAGATGCTAGATGGATATTTTATATGTTAGGGGAGGCAATACACATTTCCATAGAAGTACCAGACCCTCTTCTAAAAAGTTGCGCAATGCACCTTTAAAATGGTTGCTAGGTAACCAGTAAGCAATCCCTCAACCAAAAAGGAAGTAAAGTTATATGACGATAATATTCTCCGCCGCAGCCCGACGGTCGTCCCTCCGAGCGATCCGATACGCAGCGTTATTCCGGGATGTTTGAGGTGGGGGAGGTGACCGTGCTGCCCCCCGTCCCCTCGGCCTCCCCTCAGGGCCGACCCACACACGACCAAAGGACCCTGACCAGACTGTACTGTAAGAACGGAGGATACCACCTGAGGCTCACTCCAGACGGCGGGGTGAGCGGGGGCCGGCAGGAAAATGACCCCTACGGTAAGAATGTTTCCCAGGAAAGCAGGAGGAGGACACAGACAGATGGACAGATAATAGTAGTGAGTACTTTTGTTCTGCAGATGTGCTGCGGCTGAGGGCGGTGAGTGTGGGGGTGGTGGTGATACAGGGCGAGCACACTGGACTCTACCTGGCCATGGACTCAAATGGAAGCCTGTATGGAACCGTAAGTCACTCTTTACTCTCAATATAGTCTTGCATTACACAAAATTGACTCTTGTCAGTTTTAAGCCAAGTTCAAAATGCTCTGTTCCACCTTGTGATGTCATGAAGCAGTACCTTTAACTTTTACTTCAGTAGAAATTGGAAATTCGAGAGCTGAAGTTATCCAAATGAAGAGTTTACAAACACAGTTGCGTCACTTCCAGTATTACCTCATTACAAATATTTTCAATTTGAGAGAAAAACTTTTAGAACCTGGATATGCACCCAAAGTTTTTGTTTGTGATGAAGAAACCATATTAAAAATAGCATAATATGGGCCCTTCAAAAAAAATAATTAACCCTAACCCTTGCACTCAAGTAATAGTACTTCAAATGACTTTAAAGTAGTGTCTCAAGAAGTTCCTCAAGAGTAGATTTGCGTAAGCTATTACTAAAATTAAGACTAATTTTAAGTAGTGTGAGTGTAACTGTTTGGGCTTAACATGTTATTTATAAATGGAATTTGTTTGCAATGTAATGGACAAATAATAAATCTGTTAATTTCCAAGAACAGACACGGAAATGAACCCAACTTATGTGAAGGAGTGGAGCAAGAAACACACATGTTCAAAGCATTTCATATTGTCAGTATTATCATGGTAAAAGTATTATTACACGGTAAAATATAATACTCAAGTTGAACAGTGTGGTGTCCTTAAAAAACATAATAATGTTTCCTTGTCAAAACTCAGGGTAGAACCTGGATTTGTACCCAGATTTTTTGTCTGTGATGAAGAAACAATATTGAAAATAGTGCAATATGGGACTTTCAAGAAGTTAATTAGTGATTATTAAGATATTTAGTGAATATTGATAATCTAAAAATTGAAATAAGACAAAAAACTGCACAACTTCTTATATATACACAGAAAATGTATGTTATTGTGTCAGTTTAATCGACCACTCAAATCTACTTCCTTATCTTTATATAAATCCACTTTCAGATTTTCCACAAACCCCTCCAGTTATTTTTTATGACGTAAACTTTGGATAATTCATTACTAATCATTCCTGGAAGTCTAATTTTGCAAGAAGTCATTTCTCAAGAGGTCCCCTTTACACAATCTGATCATTTCTGAGTAATTCTTATTCACTGCGCTCAGAAACCGTTAACACTTGGAAGTAAAATTTATACTTTTATCAATCTTTTCCCACAGCCGCTGCTAAACGACGGGACGCTAAAAGACGAATGCAGCTTCTTCGAGACGTACCAGGAGAATCACTACAACACGTACCACTCGAAGAAGTACGGGTGGTACGTGGGGCTCAAGAAGAACGGGCAGCCCAAACCAGGAAGGGACACTCACCTGGGGCAGCCGGCGGTGCTCTTCCTGCCCAGGGCTGTGTGAAGAACCACCACGACACACACACACTATCGTTAAAGGTGAATTGTGTAATGTTTCTTACACAACGCACCTTTAAAGTGGGACTAAACACCTAAACTCCACCTAAATCCACATTTTGAATAGCACTGATTATAAGGAACACTGTGATTGGTCTATTAAGACTCTGTAACTCTGTAATCAGGGAAGTTTGAGTGATGTCACCAACTACTTGACAATGCAGAAGCAGTGCCAGATTCAGTACTTCATTTTGTTACTTGTTACTTAAGTAAAAGTACTGATACAGGAACGATTTTTTTCATTTAATACTTTTGCTTTTAATTAAGTAACAACTCAACTAAAAGTATTAAATGAAAAAAATCTATTTAAGTAAAAGTATTGAAGTATTGAAGTTTAAAAAAATTGTAAAGTAAATAAAAAGTAAAGGTAATTTGAAAAGATTTTTAGAATAATTACAAAATAAAAGTTAGTTTTTGATACAGAATTTAGCTCATTTTAAGTGAACAATCAAAAGATTTCTTAATTTTTCTTTTTTTTTCATTAGATTTCTTAATTTTTCTTTTTTTCATTTTGTGTATTTGACTTGCTCAAAGTTTGGACCTTAATTCAAATTTTAAAATTATTTAAATGAATTTCAGAAAAGTATTTTTTACTTTTCACTCCAGATCTAAAATGTAGTAGAGTAGTAAAAGTCAAAAGTATCCACTGTAAATGTATTTAAGTAAAGTACAGATACTAAAATTGTACTTAAGCATTGTACTGTTACTTTGGCACTTCATTATCTTCCACCACTGTGCAGAAGCCACTGAAGGCAGCACAAACTTTATCTTATTTGCACTAACATAGCCAAAAAATGATGAGAAACAGTAGATAATGCAATTAAAACACCAAATCAACAGTTTAATAGTGCAACAAAAGTGGATTTAGTGTCTAGTTCCTCTTTAATATGACCAAATAATGTTGCTAAATGGATATTTGCAACAAGGGCTGTGCGGATGATCACATTTTAAGAGACTGAAATTCAAAAGTATTGGAGCAGGGTTCATATTTTGGAGGAAGAAATGTATTACCGCTCATTAGCAGTTGTAATACTACTGCTTCCTGGTTCGCGGATGATAAAAATACTTCATGATGACCCTAAGAGCTGCTTTTACAATATTACAAAAGCATATCTGTATCGCGCTAGTAGAAATTTGGCTTTTTGTGTTTGATTCGGTTACGTTTGTATTTATTAAAGCCGATTATGATTTATTTTCGTCGCGTTGGCCAGCCCTGTTTGCAACCACTTAAACGGATTTTTACTGTAGACTGTATTAACCTTAATGTCACTTTTGTCACTTTTCAGGTCCTACGTGACATAAAATTGACTCTTGTGAGCTTTAAGACATGCTAGAGCTTTGTTACCGCCTCAAAAACACATCAGGAGTTTAGTTTGTGCCCCTTCAGAACTATGTGGGCAGAGCTGTTGTGTCAGGCTGAGAAACGGCTTTTAAATTTGAGCTGTGGTTCCAAATACCACTTCAGTCGACCAGTTAGGAGCCTATTGTTAATTAACATGGACCATAAATCAAAGCAAAGTAACAGAGCGCAGTGATGGTCCTGATAACAAAGGTATTAATACTCGTATAGACTTTTGGAGGTCAGTGTTTAGAAAGAAAACACAAGTGGGTGCAGTGTACATCAAGACTGTACTCACGCAAGAGTACTACTACTTCACTACTACTTCAAATCACAAAGTAGTTCCTCAATAGTAAATTTGCGTAAGCTACTACTGAATTAGGAGCAGTTTTAAGTAGTGTGAGTGTAACTGTTGGGGCAGAACATCATATTTATAATTTGAATTTGAGTGTAATGTAATGGACAAAACGGGACATAATATTTAAAAAAAAAAGGGTTATTTTCAAAGGATAGCAAAAGGAAAATTAATTTGTCAACTGGACAAAAGTTATTTGGTCAAATATGTTTTTCAGCTCATCCAAGCTGCTTCTTCAGTTCTGGTCAGAATGCTGGAAAACACTCATCCAAGCTGCTTCTTCAGTTCTGGTCAGAATGCTGGAAAACACAGTCTTATATCTGCTGCAGGGAGGAGCTAAATACAATGTAATTACAGAGAAACAAGCACATGTTTGTTTACAGTTTCAGTTTATTAGCTCAGCCTATTGTCCTAGTCATAAGTGTGGGGAAGGAAAGGATAGACACAGAAACGATCCCAACTAAGTCATATCTTAATGCAAAGAGCTTGAGTTTGAAGACAAATGTTCAACATATTTCATATTGTCAGTATTGTCAAGGTAAAAGTTCTATTACATGGTAAACTATACAGTGCAAATATACAAGTTGTAAAGTATGATGTCTTAAAAATTCTGTTTTTTACCAAAAATCTATGTAAATGGTGCATATTATGCTATTTTCTGACCTATGTTAAAATGTTCTTTGTTGTTTCCTCATCAAAAACATACTTGGAATTGGAGGCTGAGTTCCTCTTTCAAAACACTCTGTTCCACCTTGTGATGTCATGTGGTGATGTGGTGTTTTTAAAGCCCAAATAATGTATCTTCACTAGAATGATTTAGATCATTTCAGCC
>KN496864.1:5848-25447 GCA_000787155.1 Scartelaos histophorus | reverse complement strand
AAACAAGCAGGTAACAGACCCCCAACCTTGATGTAATGGGAATTGTATTTAGAGTTGGATTTGTACATTTAGAGTATATTCAGTTACAAACATGAGTCCCAGGCCGTCTCCAGGTCATACGTATCCAGAAAGTCTGTAGAAAAGACACTAGGGGGCGTGGGCGAGGCTAACTTGGGTAAGTCCTTGTTGTTGTTTTCCTCCATGGTGAGGTCCAGCCAGTCCATCCCCTCCGGCTCTGTGTCCAGAGTGTCCATGGGGGAGGGCGGGTGGTTCAAAATACTGGCCGTACACAGCATCTGACTGTGGAGGTCATCGATCAGAGTCAGGGGTCCACCAGGCTCCACTCCAAGAAGAGGCTTTCCTGTAGTGCTTTCCAAAAAGTCCTCCAGTCGGCCAGTCTTTCTCTGCTCTGCTGCGCCCGGTGACGTATGGGGTGCTGAGGGTGCAGTATTCTCGGGGTCAAAGCAGGGGGAGGCGGTGGGTGACGGCAGGAGGAGGAGGGGTGAGGAAGAGCAGTGGAGGTGGTCCAACGCTGGGTCAGGAGATGGTTTAAATCTGGAAATATCTGGAAAATCATTACAAGATGTTAGTGACTGTGTGAAGTATTAAGGTGTAGCTAACTGTTGGTACATGTTACCTCCTTTCTTTAGTATGATGTCAATGAAGTCTTCAGCTTCTGTGTCCTGTACACATGGAAACGGCACAGATAAAACGTGATATTGGTACTTTTTATGGTTCAAATTTCTTCCATATAATTTAGTTTGACATGGGTAACATCATACTTTGGTGTCAGATGAGGAGGCCGATGGTGAGAGAGGACTGAACAGGAAATCCAGATTGGAGCATATTTTCTATTGAGAGATGAGAGAAATATAATTGTAATATAATGATTGTAAGTACTTTTGAATATCCGTTGTATTGTGTCTCACATTTAGAGGAGAAGCTAAGTTCCCGTTGGTGTCTGGGTGCTCTGTCTCACACGGCTTCTCTCTGAGGTGCTGCTGCTGCTTGTGCTGTGGTGCTTCTCGGCTCTGCTGAAGTCCTGTGCTCTGAGCCTGGAGTTATGAAAACAGTGTTTGTGTGAGCCGCACTCAGCTCCATCTCTGTTCCTCAGACTGTTTGTTCTAATGACATCTTTCACACGTGGCTGCACAAACATCCTTCTCACACACTCACACATGAAGAGTGGAGCAGAGAGACTTTGCTCTGCTAAAGCTCACTATTAATAGTGTGATGGAGATCCTGGAGAGCTCCGCTGAAGGCTGCTGATGGCAGCACTATACAGTAAACAGCACACTCTGCTCTACTAAAGCTCCACATTATTCACACAGCGCACCTGCACACACACACAACACGTCTCAATTAGCCCTTTGCATGGTGCCTATTAAGCACATAAATCATTGTAATGGTGCATGTCCTCAAACTAATTAGCAAAGCAATAATAATGTGCATGAGGCTGCTGTCAGACTGTTATCAGAAGTGCAGTCTGTGCAGTCTCAAACAGAATACTTTGTTTGTGATGCTCTGGGACTTTGACTTTGACTGACTGCTTTGCTGCTGCTCTGAGCCTGAGGTTTGATACACAAGATACTGTGACAGGATCATAGAACACAAGATGAACACAACTGTGAGGCAGGCTCGTCTGCTCTCTGCCTTTTACTTTTGGAAGAGTGTCAGAAGAAGAGTGTACTTTGTAAAGGCTCATATTCTTTCATCTCCATGTGAGGTGTCTCTGCAGAGAATCAGAACCAACATGTGTCTGACTAAATGTGTGTAAATGGCCACGCTGAGTTTGGCTAATGCAAACTCATTTCATAGGGTTGATTTCCCATTGTGTGAGGCGGCAAAATCTTTATGTAAATCTCACCTTTGTGCTGGGCTGTGTGCGAGCTCCCATGTGCGTGAGGGCTTCATTATCAGCATGAGGCAGCTGAGCAGAGCCATGTCCTGGGAGCTTAGAGGGACACCATTGTAAACCCTGACCGGAGAGCACAACACAAATCCACCGCAATGGAATTTAATTGTCTAATCATGAAATTCATCATGAAGTCTGCTGAAACACAAACTAAACCTACCTGCAGTGTGACGTGTTTAGATGTGTTCCCATGGGCCTGGCTCTCTGCGGCGTGATTGGTCAGTGTGATCAGGAAGTGATTTCCGTTGCTGTCGGTGACTATAGCTGGTGTAGAGCTGTTTTTCAGACCGAATGGAAGTAAGTGATGGAGCTTCTGTTCAGTAAACACTGGAGAGATCTGTGTATGACAAAACAAGAAGGACACTTTTTAGTACTGGACTGGACGGCACCAAGAATATTATATGTGGGGTTCAGCAAATTGATCTTTTTGAACTGCATTATTCTGGTTGTATACTTAGTTGGTGATGTCATTATTTTTCTGTCTTTTAAGAATATGAATGGAATACTTGTACATTCTCATCAAATTAGCAATACTATACTATACTATTGGCATACTAGAATAAATAAATACTTGCAGATATTACAGTGGACAGTGGGTTGTGGGTAAATAGCACCTACAAGACTTTACAAATGAGGTGAAAACTGAACCAGAGGACACTTCTGAGTTTTGTGTCTTTGTGTCTCCATGCTAATGTTCAAGCTCATTTTAAGGCGTAAGATAAGAAATATTTAAATAACGTCAGAAACTAAAGCATTCTACATATAAGAACAATTGGGCAGTAAACTTTTAGTTTTGAATACTCTTCGAATAGTCTACCCATAGACTGCATATAAAAATGGACACATCTAAGCCGCTGTTGCATTCCAAATAGGAAGTGTTCATGGGGGGCACTTCTGGCTCCACTGACTTTTTCCATTTGGATTTACACTAGACAATGTCTTTGTAACTGCTGCAATGAGCCAGTGAGTCTTTTTGTTCTTAAAATGTTCATGACTCGAGCTGAACACTATGGGTGACACGCCCTTAGTCCACTTTGTGGTTTAGTCCTGTTTTAGTCTCAGTTTAGATCAAATTCGTCGACATTTCTAGTATAAAAATGGGACAAATCAACTCAAAACTATGATCCATACTACTTTTATTGATAGTACCATGATAATACAGCCATATGTGAGTATACACACTGTCAGTACGCGTAACTACTGCAGTATTTAAGTAAACTCGTAGTAATCATTTCACAAATCCTTCCCAGTTCTTTTCTCGTTGCACTTCTGAGGACTGTCTTCATCCTTCCCAGTTCTTTTCTCGTTGCACTTCTGAGCAGACTGTCTTCATTAGGAGCAGGTATTTGGCTCTGAACTCTGTCTGTTTTCAATCACATCTCTCACTTTTAATGCCATATTTTTATTACGGCCTCGCAGAAAGATGAGCTGAAGCAAAAGCGACTACTGCAGAAGGCTCAAAGGGAAAACGTACTACAATCTGTGTTTAGTTATATGGATTTATGTGTAATCGGGAGTGTAAAAGTCACTAAAGAAGTTCTTGGTTGATGTGTTTTGCCTTATACAGTCTGAGTGTACCACCTCATCAGTGATCTCTGTTGCGTTTTTACCTGTGCACTTTCCTGTTTTGGCTGTTGTAGCTCTATCTTGGTGTGGATTTTAATGTGCTTTTGCTCTGTGGACTGCTGTTGCTGAGATAAGTCTTTACTGAGTCTTATCTCTTGCTTTAGCAGAATCTGTTGTGAATCCGGCTCCGCTCTCAGCTGCTGTCGGGGGGCTTTCTTCTTCCTCTCCTGACACACTTTTTCCTGCTTGTGGCGGTTCTCTGCTCTCTGATCGTGCATCTCTACTGCCTGCGGTTGACTGTGCAGTTTGCTCTGTTGTTGAAGCAAAAGCCTGTGAACTGCCTGTTGATGTTGGCCATTTTGTTCTCCATTAGTTAACTTTGGGCTGAGTTGTCCCAAAGTTTCTGTATTATCATCATCCACAACTTCTTCCTTAACCTTAACATGAAATACACCTGCGGGTAATGGTTGCTTTTCAGGTTTTGAATGGGTTTTATCTGGGGGTGCTACTCTCAAATGAAGAATCGTCTCGGCGTTTATTTGCTCTTCACTCTTCCTCCTCATCTCCAGTTTCATTTTTAGCATGTCCACTAAACGCTGGTTGTGCAACAGCAGCCGTTTAAGCTCCTCGATTTGCCGGTCCTTCTGACGCAACATGGAGTCTTTATCCACCAGCACGACGGGCGGAGTTGGCGTTTTTGGCGTTGAAGCCGGATTCGCAAAGTGACATTTCTGTATGTGAATGGATGCGGGGATTGGACTCAGCTGCTCTTGTTTGATGCTGATGTTTAGTCGTGGAGCGAGCGCAGGTTGAAGGTCCGGCTGGATAGAGAAACGGCAAAAGCGAGTTAAGAGTTGAACGAGGCTGGAATGTGTGTAAAATGTAACGCAGCCAGGTTTACCATTTCTGTTTTAAACACTTTTGGCTCGGTGATAAGAGTGGAGTTTTCAAGGGGAGTTAAGGACACAGATTTGGAACAGTTGTCTCCAGAATTCATAATTTGAAACGAGGAACTGTTAGGCTTGACAGCTACAGAGAAAAAAGAAAAAAAAATCTTATTAGATAACTTTTTTTTTATTTTTTTATTTACACTACCAGTCAAAAGTCTGGACTCTCATTCAGTGTTTTTTCTTTGTTTGCTACTTCCTACTTTTCATATACATATAGAAGAGATATATGGAATTATGTAGACAGATGTACATATTTTTATATATATATTCAAATCCTCAAAGTAGCCTCATTTGCTTTGTTGACAGAGCACATGAAGTCTCCTAAAATGGTTTTCAGTTCGCAATTTGTGCCTTGTCAGGGTCAAGAAATGCCAGCACAAACCAGGGTTCAAAGCAAAAGGTACATTTTTTATCTTTTTTTATTTTTTTTTTATTTTTAATCTAAGTTTTGAGTTTGTTATGGAGCCTGTTATGGAGTTATTAGCTTGTTCATAAATATAATGTAAGTTTAATGTTATACAAGGTCAAAATATCATGATCTGGGTCTAGGTTCCTTAACTGTTTGCTTTGTCTTAACCATTATCCCATGTGATAGTCTGTTGGCCTTTTTTTCATATATCATCACCTTCCTAAAATAATCGCCCAAGTCATTTTTTTGGCCTAAATTTACTTAGGCAAAAATGCAATAATTTCAATTTTGGGGGGAGTTTTTTGTGTTTCCTGAAAAACCTGAAAAAATGATGATTATTTTAGGAAGGTGTCGATATAGAAAAGTGTGTACAGTGTGTGTGTGAGACTGAATTACAACAGGGCCCATTGGAAAAACAGCACCAATATGTGTAGAAAAACTAGCTTGCCAATCTAAAATATGTGTTGATGGTTGGGAATTGCAGTACCTTATTTTAACCAGACACCTAATCACATGAAGTTTAGTGGATCAAACACATTTATTGGTATAATATACCGTGATTATGTCATTGGGCAAGACACTTAGTTTACGTATGCCAATGTTTAAATGCATGTGTGTGATGGATTTCTTGATGTACACGAAGAAACTTGAGTAGAGGAAATAAAATGACAAAATGTATGGTCAGATGTCAGTGCTGAAGAAATGGCTTGTATTTATTTCTGTATTTGCCGCTCACCCAGTATCAGATGACCATTCACAGCCGTTTTTGACGCCTTGGCCGTTCCCTCCAGCTCCAGCCCGGTGGCCCCCCCTGCAGGCGGAGGGCGTGCATTGCCCCCCGCCCGGTGCACCCTCAGCCTCTCGATCAGGTCGCTCTTGGTGCCAGACACGGGGAGGCCTCTCAGCTTCAGCTCCGCTTTGAGCTCAGCGACCTGACAGGAGACAAAGTGGAGAGAGATTGAAGGCGAAGGAGTGAATGGGGGCGCAGAGGTGAGGATAATGCAAGCGGAGGAAAGAAAAGGATCATGGGAAACGGTGGAGAAAACTGTAAGACGGAGCTATCCATCACTGTCGCGGAAGTGCTTTTCACTGTCGACAGCTTTCTTCAGAAACATCAGCTCTGCTTTATTTGTATGCTACTGTATTTGAAGAGCTTGTGGGTAAACCTTATGTGGACTATTTTACTATTTTTCACTTTTGGAAATAGCATTGTCATGATACTAAACTTGTTTATTGATTAAGTGATCTTACACTAGTTCTGATAAAACTCAAGATCAAACAGTTTTGGAAAGTTTTTTTTTCTTCCCCCATGATTGATTATTGCAAATGTCTATACTAGTTTTAGTATCGTTTAGTATCTGATTTTCAGTACTTTTGTCAATCCTACCTCTATGAAATGAACATCAAAGATTATAGCTTATAGTAATGATTTCTAACATTTAAAATATGGATGGTAGTATTTACTTGTGAGACAACTTCTTTGTAGACAAAAGTACAGTCATTACATTTATAATATGTCCCTATCTAGTTAAGGTTACTTTTTCTACCATTTTTCTTGACCAAAAGACTCATTATATTTCTGTCCATATGTCTGATGAAGGCCTAGTGCCGAAACATTGCATGTCCTAATAAATCTTCACAATTTGCAAGTAAGACGGTGTGCAGGATTTCTCTTTATGTTTTTATGTTGCTCTCTCCTCCAACGCACCCGTTTTGAGGAATTGATGTGCGAAGTTCTCATCCTTATAAGTCCATATGTTTCAAATATGAATTGCGTACCTTCAGTTCATCCAGATTTGGGGGCAGACTGGCTGGTTTGGTGTTCCCTTCGGCTGGTGCTGTGAGACTGGTGATGAAAGTTGCATCTGTAGATAGTACTGAAGATGACTTGGATTGGTCCTGATCTGTCAGTCTATAAAAACACACACAAACACAAATGTAGTTCATTCCAAGGTTTTCAGTCGTTCTTCCTTGTGCATTCCTTACAGGGCTGGTTGGGTGTAGCCAGGCGTCTGGTGCCTCTGCTGCTGGCTGAGGATCTGCAGGTGGAGGAAGAGCTGCTGCTGCTGGAGGAGTTTGGCATAAGAGGAGTCCAGTTTAGGAGGAGCCTCTTTCTCCCCCTTCTGGTCTGGAGGAACGTACTCATGGTACTTCAGCTTTTTCATCTGAACAGCCCACATTAACAACATTATAACACAGAACATAAAATAGCATAATATGGGCCCTTTAAAGCTACAATTCTCAAATTTGGTTACTATATCTGGTTAAATCCAAGATCGAAAACCTCAAATATTTTTCTAAACTAAAATGGTACATTCCCATGACATACCTTCGGCTTATCATCTTTGGTTTTCTTGTGTTTTTGGATGCAGTTTATCTTCTGCTTGTTCTGCAAAAGATTGTTCGTCCGTCATTTAGAATTTTTCCTCACCCTCATGCTACACATTATCATTGTAAATTCCCATACCTCAGCAGATATGATGTGGGCACACATAGACAGCGGTGTGGTCGGTTTTAGAGGTGAGTTAGTAGAATCCTACACAGAATGTAGTGTTTGAGAAGCAGTCATGACTAGATGTGCACAAACACACAGTTGTTACCTGTACATCAGAGGGGGCCAGTGTGAGTGTGAGGGTCCGAGGGGGCAGAGGGGAGTCCGGGCTGTCAGCACTGTCCTCTTCAGCGGAGGAGAGGTCCCCTGAGGCCTTTGAATACTCTGGAACTAAAATAGAAAGTGTGACTGAAGAGCTAATTAAACAAGACACATTTTGCGTTCATTACAGCGAACTTTAGACTGTGTATTGAATAGACAATTATTGGTTTATATTTGTAAATGGGTTATCATTATGAGTTTTCAGTATACTGTTTACTGTACATGTATACTGTAGAGCTAAAGTGTTGTATTTTAGCCATAGACTGTATAAAGAGGTGGACTAAGTGAGTATGACGTCAGCCATCAAATGAAGTTTTGTCAAGGCTAGCGGTTAGGGGAAAACTTGGATTAGAGTTCCATATTTGGAAACATGACAGCCTTTCAGCTCTATCAATTAAACCTGTTGGTGACATAGGAGCAATGACTTCTGGGAAATTAGACAGCCAACAGTGACCTAAACAGGACCATTATGCCGTGTATTGGCCACAGGCTTATGAAATCGTGTTTAAATCCATTTAGTGATTTTTCTTAAGTTTTCAGAAAATCTTAAAACATTTTTGACAGTGTCTGTGTGTTTGTCAATGTGTGCATTCTGTCACCATAGTAACTACCGAACATCCCATAGGCATACATGTAGGACACCCCTCGACGTGATGTCATGTATCAGTATTACAATATGTTAGAAGTCCTCGATATCAGGATTACAGGATAGAACATGAAAAATAGCATTTGTCAGATCCCCGCGCTCCATGACGTCCCCATTAGCCTCTCCCCTGAACATACCATCATGTCATTATTGTGGATTTGAGGAGCCCTGACACCTGCCAGGCTCCCGAGGACAGAAGCTGATCATTCTCACACTTTATTGAATTATGGAAGCTTCTGCGGGCCCTACCTCACTCCTCTGCCCATTCATTTAGCATCTGTGGGCTATGATGAAAAGACAACACAGGCGATATCTGAAACCCTGTAATGAAATAACACGCTACAGATACGCAGTTTGTTGGTATGTTGATGGGTCCGGCTCCGGGGTCCCTCTGCTGTTATGGTAAATAGCTGTAATGCAGTTTTGCTTATTGTGTGGAGCTGACAGAGAAGGATAACCTGATGTGATTTTACTGCATTACACCTGCGCGTCTGTACTACCACGCATCCATCAAGGAGCTGGACTCGCAAGCTAATATCTGTAGTGCCATTTGAGAGAATTACATGGTATAAAAATAGAAAGTCAAAGTTGGTAACAGCAAAAACTGAACATGTTGTTCAACTGCAGCACCAAAAGCAATAAGTTTAGTGTGTGCATGATGGCAGCCATACACAGCCATTTTCCTTACCTCAGACTTATAACGGACAAAGATGGTTCATCCCGGGCTTTACTGCTGCACTAGTTTCAGATGCTTACAAGCAATGTTTCAGTTGCTCAAAGATGTAAGCCTATTTGAATGCATTCTGTTTTATCTATAGGATTGTTATTCATGGAAAATCATGGGTAATCATGGACTGGTTATGAGCAAAGAATGGGACTGCTGTTGTAGTTGAGCAGTTTATGTATATTTTCTTTGAGGCTTCTTTGAGTTTTTTACATTTTACAATTTGTAACCAATTTTCTTCACATAATAAAGTCAAATTTAGCTTGCCCCACTTTAGATATATTGTAAAAGCTGCTCTTGAGGTCAAAAGGAGACAGCTGTGAGCGCTGTTAGCATGCTAGTTGTTGCTGGCATTAAGGTAAAACTTCACTCTGGCCACTGAGAGTTGTGAAAAGCACTTATAAACTCATTATGGTGAATAATTTGGACACTAGGAATGTGTCAGTAAAGTAAGGAATATGTTTGCAAACCGTATAAAATGACCAACATTTTTGAAGACAGTAAAAATGTTGTGGTCTATTGGCTCCTAACATACCTTCTATCTTGTTGTTCTGAAAGTGCATATACTTATTAAATCTTATTAAAGAAGACGTATTGTGCTTATGTCTGCTGTATAGCAATACTTTAACTTTTTTTTTTTTTCATTTGTATTTAATTAATTATGTAAACCTGTCGAGTCCTGCACCTATCACAAATTGGACAACAAGGAAAGCAGATTCATGGGGGATTGAGCAACATGGCATTTTAAATATCAAACACAGACATAATTTGTGCACAAACATGCACAAATAAATCCAAATTATTGCAGTGAAATTGCAGTGAAATAACAACAACAACTTAAAATCTCTGAAAAGTTCATTTGCATAATAGGTCTGCTTTAAAAACTCCGCGCTTCTTTTCGTCATTACGGGAGATTCTAAAAACAATCCGCAGACAGTAATGCAAAAGGTCAAACCGGGGGTCATTTAATCCGCGGCGACACCCACAGCACATGACAAACGGCTGTGTAGTTTTGCGCGGCGCTTCCCTTTTAACGAGTCTAAATGAGCCTGTAATTGTCCTAATGGGAGATAATTACTTTCATTAACACCGTGATCATGACAGTGAAGGAGGACGCGTCTCGGGTTCCTGTCTGTCAAGCACGTGCACGGAGCCAATCATCATTTAGCTGACCCCGTTTTGAACTTCTGGAACAGCCATTTGTAGCAGGTGCATCGTGGTGGAGAAAGTTTAGGATGCAGTGTTAGTGCGCGGGGCCCAGCTGAGAGGAGATATTAACGTATTCATGAACACAGAGGAGGAAGGAGGAGGGGGACTCAGAGCAGGATTATTATTGCATGGGTCGCACTGGTTTCTTTTTGCACAGCGCCCTACAGTAAAAACATTAAATATATTGTAGTGTGAACATGATACTGGTCAAATAACAGCTGGGAACAGAAGATAATAGGGTAAAAAGAAAAGACAAAGAAAAATTGCTGTGTGACTGTATAAATATAAATTAGACATCTTTACCTGAGCTAAGTAATCGTTTGGTGCTTCAACTGTTGATTCTGTAAAAAAAAAAATCTGTTTCTCAGTCCATTATATCGATTTTTCTCCCTTTTTACGTGTAAGCAGGAAAAATTGTCAGAAAAATTGTCTTGCCTAAATTGGCAAAAAATCGTGCATACAGAAAAATTGTCTTGCCAGATTTTTTCCAATTGAATTTATCTTTGGATTGGACAAAAAAAAGAATTAAAAAACTGTGAGTTAAACACTTTGAGAAGCTACAGCTCTAAAAAAAAGCAGTTGTACAATGATCTCTAAAGTATTAAATAAAATAAATGTTTACCTAAGCCAGCAGTAAAACCACACACTTGTTACACCACGTATCCTGTCTCCCAGATTTCAGAAGGCGCGATTGACGGATCCACCAGAAAGAATCGGAGAGACTAAAGGGTGTCACGAAATGAGACACAAGTTCACAAGAATGAGAAAAGAGGAAATTTTGACATAAAATAAATAAGTAGTGCAATCTATTTCACAATTTTGGCTTCACTATTTTCATTTATTTTATGTAATACTTTAGAGGTCATCGTACTACTGCTTTTTAGAGCTACAGCTTCTCAAAGTGTAGAACTCATCAGCTCTTAATTCTTTTTTTTTGTCCAACCCAAAGCTAAATTCAGAGGGAAAAAATCTGGCGAATATAATTTTTCTTATGTGTGCACGACCTTTGGGCAGTTTTGTCTCACAAGATCTTGCCCCAACCCAAGAGAAAAGCACGCTCAGTTTGTCTGAAAATTTGATATAATGGACTGAGAAACTGTGAATTTTTACACAATCAACAGTTGAACCACCAAACTATTACTTAGCTCAGGTAAAGGAAGTCCGATTTATATAGAAACCATTAAATTTGATCTTATAAGTGCTGTAGCTCATTTCACTGCCAGTTCTCACAGATGAGGAATATTGCATGGGCTTATTTTTGCACAGCGCCGAGCAGTAAAAAAGAGATGAAATATATTATACTGTAAATATGAGAATGATGCTGGTAAAGTAACATCACAGAACAAAAGGTAATGGGTAAAATAAAGCCAGTTCAGCCACAGAAAAATTGCAGGTGAAACTTTGTTAATGTTTCTTCGCTAAAAAATTGGTCGCCTACTGCTGTGTTGTTCTTCTCTCCAACTAGTGCTTCTATCCTGTGCCACTTTGCCATTTTTGCTTTCTTAAAAATGCTAAAACTTTTAAGCAATCTGCAGTGGTTATTCGCCATTTTATTATTCTCCATGATAAGTAAAAAAGTTCCATGAAGCCTCTTTTAGTGTTGAAATTTCACAGTAAAACAAGCAGCCGTTGAAAACACGTTGGTCTGCGGCGCGTTAATGCAGATACAATGCTAATGACATGAACACAGCCTTAATAATGAGGCATGAATCAAATGCGACATCTTGCGGGCTGCATAATCTGCTAGTGTCTGTAACAACATCTCGCGTCTCCGTAATGGCTTTGCTCAATCACTTATGTAATTGAAAGCTCGTAATTAGAGACGGCGACGTGCAACTGTGAGCCTCCTCCCACTGTTTTAAACATCCACTGTCCAATCAAAGCAGCGCGTTTGGTGTAAAAGACAGAAGAGAAACGGGATCACCGCACATGGATGGAGGCCTCTTCTGTCTGGGCCGTGTTTGTACAGAAAGAATTGATTCTGGAAACATGCAGCAATTCATTGTTAAAGGGCAAGAAATTGTTTGGAGATGCGTGATACGTTTTTGGTGGAACAGAATGTGTACTTCATAATTTGGTTCTAGTTTTAAAAAGGAAAGTTACACATATACATATAGTAAAATTGCATCTACTGAACACTGGAGTCTTTCAAAGAGGGTTAAGTGTGAATAACAGGTTTTTATATTTCACAAATTTTGACTTCATTTGGAGGAATAATACCTAAATTAGTTTTATCAAGAAGCAAATTGTGAAGGAGTAGTTGAAAAATAAGTTGGAAATTACAGGGAGCGTAAAGTTCTATTTTCTATTTAAGTTCCAGACTAGGAGAATAAAAAAGGCACAATTTATATGCAGGAAACACATTTTTCTGATATATATAATGGGTTTGTAATTATCATTGCCCTTTATGTGGAGGAATCATCATTCTAAACAAATAATGTGAGTACTGGGACCATCAAAAGTGTTATGCACTACTCTCTAACTATCTCTCAGTTGCCTTAGAGCAGGGGTGTCAAACTCATTTTGGTCCAGGGGCCGTATCCAACCTACTTTGATCCCAAAGGGGCCGGATCAGAAAACTTGTGGCATATGTAGCCCAAAAAGAGCAATAAGTCCAAATATTTGTACAGAGAAACGCAAATCTATCCAATAGAGTTTGATTAATCAGTTAATTTAATCTTAACTTTTTATGACTATGAAAAATCTGGAGAAAATTGGTCTAAAGATTCACTGTGTTGTTTCTATTAGTTCGAGTAATAAAAAGTGTATTTTTTCTTGTAAGAACATTGTTGATTATGTTACTTACAGTTTGTGTCATGCCCACACTGTCCATGGTCCTCGCGCCCGCACACTTCGCTGTGCCAATGCTTCAGTGATGTGTCCAGAGTATTTTGACCTGGGGCTGCGTTGTGTTCTTAATTATTGGTTCCACTGCTCTTTATTTAGGCGACGTTATTTAACCAAATAATGGTGGTTGACAAATTAAACTTTTGAAGAGAAATGCGATACAGAGAAGATACGTACTGCACAAATTTTAAGACCTGAAGATACTGCCATGCTAAGCGGCGCAGAGAATTACCAATAATTTAATAGAAAATATAATTTAAATATTTAAGTAGAAAATCAGCCGAGGGCCGGATTAAAGGGCCGTATGTTTGACACCCCTGCCTTAGGCGCTCTTCTGTCCTGTCATATGTGTGATACAGACATTGTGTTTGTGTGCTGTGCCAATCCAACACCGCCAGCTCAGTTCTTATTATGTTTGCTCGTGTCATCAGAGGTATAAAACTCCCCACAGCAGAATCATAGCCAAACTAGACTAAACTGGAATGGACACCACAGAGAGTCTCCAGGTCCCATATCGATAGTAAACATATAAACTTCTCCTGCAGTACAGTCTCTTCTTGCAGTTCTTGAGCTACTTCCATTGAGTCTATAAGAGTACGGTCTGTATAGTGTTAGTATTATGGTACTTGGAAAAGGATAAAAACTTATTTTACTTGTTTTTCTTAAAATGTATGTGTGCCCTGTATTTGAACCTTACATGACACTTATATGCAAATGGGGGAAGTGCAAAGGCTCAGGACCTTCAAAACAGCAAGTAACAACTGCAAAGACTGAAAAAATACAGGGCACACAACACTTGCACACAACCTATAGGACTGAACACAAAAATATCAACAGAAACTAGACAGTGCTAGTTTCCTACAAAACTGACACATTTAGAAGTGTTGTTGTTTGCAACAGGAACCACGATACGAGGGAGGGACATCGAATAGTATATTAGAAAGAGCTAAAGAGAAGACAGTGCGATTTCGTGAAGACCAAGAGTTCTTGAAGGAGCAGCACAAGGAGAGACTGGGGATTGGGACTTAGAGACTGATCACCTCTAATACTGGTTTCTTATCTGCTTTTTGTAAAGTATCTTGCCTTTTTTATTAAATCAATTTGAGCTCACTTAATCTTTGTAAGTTTTATATGTTTAAGTTTTTTATTATTGTTGAAGTGTCCAATACTTACCTCACTGAGAAAAGAACAGGGTCTAATTAATTAACTCTAATATATCATTTTTATTTACTGTATGGTCATTTGATATTTTTATTAACAGTCTCAGTAAATCTAGTGCCCATCATCTGGAAAACTCAACAACGCAGAGGACAGAGGAAATTCATTTCCATACTGGACTATAGGAGTATGATCCAGCTAAAGAAGGTCAGTCTCACCTATGAAGGCCGTCCTGATGCGGCCGTGAAAAGGCAGGATGTTCTTGTGGATGAGCTCCATGGGCCCAGGCCTGTGGGAGATCTTTGCATTCAGATCATCCGCCAGACGAGCTCTTTTCTGCAGCCCAGAGTCTTCTGCTGTGCTTTCTGAAACACACACACACACACACAGGTGGACTGTGAGCCTGTCCAACCAGCATCAGCACCTGTCGGCAGGTGCAGGGTGGACAGACAGGGTCACACCTGGTCCCTCACCCTCCAGGATGTGCATCCTGATGAGCTCTGCTCGCTCTGGGCGTCGCTGGATCCTCCTCTTCAGGTAGTCCTCTGTCTGTAGAGACAAACATGGCTCTTCACATTTTTGATTCATTTTGGTAAATTTCAGTGTTGTATATCTATTTGAGAACATGTCAAGCTAAGAATGTATAAAAGAATAAAATAACTGAAAAACAAATACAAAAGAATGAATACAATGTACAAAAAAATACAGGAGAGTTGCTACAGTGGAGGGTTTTTCCATTAAATTCAGCTCTTCAGCGATTTCCAAAAGATTCACAGGAGCCTTCAGGTCCTAAAACTTCTTCATGACATATGTGGAAATTTAGTTTACTTTTTAAATATCTCTTTTTGTATATTTAAACATTTCTACTATTTATTATGGAGTTAATAGATGTATCATACCTTTATAAAATAAACTAGAAATTGTAAATAAATTATATTAGTATATATGTGATCAATTTAGTTTTGTTTGTCTTTATTGTAGTGAAAAACTAAATGCTCTGAGTGGGCTTGTGTCTCCACCTGACCTGGGCTCGTCTTTTGGTTTTAATCTTCCACAGTTTGGCATAAAACATATTTATCTCTGTACAGAATGTGATAAAGCACGGTTTGAACATTCTTTTTTCATGGAATCAAGTTCTTAGAGGCATAAAGCTTTCACAATATTTTAACACGGTTTATATGAATTTTTAAGCCTTAACACCGATCAGGGCTGGGCTATGAAAATAAGTCTTTTTGTTCTGCTCTATCTCTTTAGAGAAGTGATTGTGCATTTGTGACCCGCTCACCCGTGCACGTTCAAGGCTCCGTTTCTGCTCGTGGAAGGAGGCGGAGCTTTTCAGGGCTGGGGACAGAAACATGTGCAGAGTTAGAGAAATGTCCTGAAATCTTCCCATTCAGTATGTTCCAACACAAAAAATCCAACCTGCAGATCACAATGTCACAATATCTTGACCCATATTAAACAAATTATTTGGAGCTACTATTTCCAATCTTTACACAAACTGAATTCTTTCTTTCACAGTGGAGCCCTTCCTATATTTCACATGAGAGAACAGGCTAAATATGCAGGGTTTGTGTTTAAACATATGTGAATTAAATAAAACACAATTCCAGGTATGTTTTTGCGGAGAAAACAACATTATAACATAGATTAAAAAAAAAAAACTTTAAAAACTTGAGGAGTACTTTGTTGAACAGAATGACAACGTTGTACTTCTGAAATGAAATGAAGCGTAAAAACAAAATTGCATAGTTACTTCAAGTGCTAATGCTAATGAGTGTAAATGTTTTGACTTTGACTGCCCCTAGTGGACACCCTGTGCATTTGTCTAATCTGCCATTTTTGAAATAGCCCACATCACACATCCAAAATCTTACCAGGTTAATCTATCTAATCTATCATAAAGTTGCATGTTTTATGTTTTTGGCACACGAATACAAAAAAGCAGTGGAATCTGTGCCGTACTGATCCAGTTACCAGACAGTGTCAAATGGGATGAACTCTGCGGGGTTCGTACTCCACCAGGGGTATTTTGGAGTGAGCCTAACTTTTACAAAAGACTTAAATAACACTGTAATTATGAAAAAGGCAGGGATTAGTGCTACTGCAAACCTTAAGGCCCATAGGCTCCCCTGATATTTAAATGTAATGTAGAACAAGGAGCGTGTACCAGAGGCCCTCATTTAGGCACATTAATAACAGGCTACAGTGTGATGCTATATTTTTGCAAACCAAGTTCATATTTTGTTTTTTAATAACTTAAATTATTATTACAGTGCATATACAATGGCTCAGACAACAGTGGCTACTAAGAAGAAGTTCAAAGATATAGGTATATAACATTTTTACTGTAACATGTGGATAAACAGAATTGGTTCTTTTTCAAATGTGTGCAGCAATTGACCTGCATAATTTACCTTTTCACAATGATGATGCTAACAACACCGAGCGTTTTAATGACTGTTTTGCAGTGAATGAGACACTCGATAATGACTTGATGCAGACAGCAGAGATTGTTTCACACAAGAGCTGCTGCTTTTACTACTGGGGCAAAGCAGATTTGACTTAATTACATGAAAAAGGTGCACAAGCTTTAAAGGTCCCGTATTACGCAAAATTGACTCTTGTGAGCTTTAAGCCATGTTATAATCTTACCTCATCAAAAACATAGCTGGAGTTGTGCTTTTGTTTCATTCTGTCTACATCTCCAAAGCTTAAAATGCTCTGGTCCACCTTGTGATGTCATGGTGGTAGTTTTCAACTTAACAGCTACATTTTACCTTTTATTCAGAAGAGATTGATTCATTATCCAAATAATTCTAATGAAGGTGTTTAGAGTTTAAAAGCACAGTGGAGCACTTCCTGTATTACAACATCACAAGGTGGAACAGAGCGTTTTCTGTCTGAGAGAAGAACGAAGCCTAAAGAGAAGAACTCAGCCTAAATATGCAGGATTTGTGAGTTAAACATGAGTGAATGAAAAAAAAAAAAAAACACAACTCCAGGATGTTTGTGAGGAGGAACACAGATCAAATAGTGTAACACAGGCTCTTTAAAAACTCAGAGGAGCACTGCGTTGAACAGAATGACAGTGTTGCATTTCTGAAATGTCTAGTGGCACTTTTTAGTTGAAGCTTTTGTCTATTTATGGCCGTATCCGTCAGCCTAAAAAGTATAAGAAAATGTCTCTTTTTGACAGTTAAATATCTCTATATGACAACCAGTAACTAGAGATGATATGAATATATGAATGGATAAATTCTGCTGATAACAGTTTGACATTTTGGTTCCCATGGTTTCGGCCTATAGATAGACTGATAAGCAGCACAAATGGGCAGATACAAGAATGCAAGAAAATGGCACATATCAATAAAAAGGACTAAAGTCGATATAAAGGCTGATATTTTTGGAGAACATCATTTTCTCCACAAACAACAGAATATACTTATATGTGATGGAAATTTAAATTGTGGAAAGATTTCTCTCTATCTGCCTTTGTGTAAATGAATGTTAATTGTACCTGTTATTAACATGTGTAAAGGCTCAGCAGACACAGGCTCCACCCTCATGATGTCTCACCCTTAGTTGTTTTAGTTGTTTTCAAATGTAAGTGAATAGGATTATGAAGTCTGTTAAAGTGTCACTCTGCTTTGACATGTAACTTGTATTTCTGTATAAATACTCAGAGGGCAGCAGAAGGGGGCACTGGGGGCAGTTAGTGGTGTCATGCAGCCCTAGTTTTTTTTTTTTTTCCACAACATATACTAGATAATAGATATAATAGAAAATATAATAGACATTTGCTAACCCTGTAGTTAAGATTTGTACAAAGAAGTTCTAAAATATGTTTGAGTCTTGTATTTATCCTAGTTCTTAAATCATTTCTTCTGGCTTAGAATGTGAACTTTTGAACAGAGTTTTAAGGTGCACTATGTAACTTTTTGCTTGAGGGTCCGTCACCTGCTTGTTTCTATAGAGATGTTATTGCTCTGCCTTGAATCTTCAAAAGTATCTAGAAAATCAGCCAGTCTGATTGTAAGTGGGGTCGCTTCTCCACAGATCTGACCTGTAACTCGGTCTGGTTTGGTCTCCGTGAATATAGAAACATTTAATACTGTACTGTGGAACATTCCAGACAATGCAATAACGTCTCTATGGAGAAAAGCATTTGACGGAAAAGTTACACAATGCAGCTTTAAAACATAAGTCACAAATCTTCTCGTAATGGTTTTCAAGAAATTGCTATTTGAGATTTTCTCCCCAAATCTTCCACAGTATAAATGAGTCATTTGTACTGAATCTTTGTATTTTGATTATCCACAGTGTGTCCCTATAACACAACTAGTTTATCCTCTTATTCTTTGGGAGATAGAATTGTTGTGTTATAGGGACACGCTGTGGATAATCAAAATACAAAGATTCTTTAAAGGAACTGTATTTAGCCTGTGCTCTTACAGTTTTAAAAATGTACCACAATCAAAACGAGTTGTCAGTGTCTTAAGTTATTCTCATTCTGAGCGTATGGACAGGCCATTTGCAGCAGCACAGGCAACGTTTTAAAAATGTACCACAATCAAAACGAATTGTCAGTGTCTTAATCTGCGGATAGAGAACACGTACAAGTTATTCTCATTCTCAGCATATGGATATTTGCAGCAGCACAGGCAATGATTCACAATTGTGCTATAGTTTTGGTAGAGAAGATTCAGATGAGAGAGTCTCTTCAGATTAACTGGCAACCTAAAAACTCATATGTGCTTCCTAAATGTATAAAATGCTTTCTGATTCTAATTGTCTAACGAACCAAAACACCAAATGGTAATATAAATAACTGGGCTGTCACGTTTCTATAATCAAGAATTTAAAAATAAGTAAGATTTGACCATGCCTACCTCATATCTGGCAACCCAGCTAGGTCACGTTTATGGAATTTAAAATCCAAATCTTACATACACTTCCTTTAATTGTTCAAAACACTAATTCCAGAGAGGTGATGAGCTCAAATACAACACAAAACATACAAAACAGTCGTATTTATCACATTTCATGAAAGAACTGCACATACGCCAGGCGATACAGTATATTTCCAGTAAGGTAAATTAAATAAATGTGATTCTAAGACTGATTTAAAAATACATTAAGCAAACACATGAGCCGTCGTTCCTTTAATTCCACAGTAGTATTCATAGCTCAGACAGTACAGGGATAAACCATGTGGTAGTTCTTACAGTATTTCTCAACACTCACTAAAGTGTCAGATTAACCCTCGTGCTGCTGCTGCTGCTGCCACCTGCTCCAGGCTCGGTGCACTTGGCTGAGCACCCGAGGGACCCTCCTCTCTCACCCCTCCCTCTCTCATCTCTCACCCCTCCCTCTCTCCCTTCTCTCTCTCTCACAGACATAGTTTTTTTCTCTCACCCCTCTCTTGTTCTTCTCTCTCTCACACACTATTCTCTCTCACACCCTCTATCTCACCCTCTCTGTTTTCTCCCCTCTCTCTCACCCCTCTCGTTCATCCCCCC
>JACN01102698.1:0-11601 GCA_000787155.1 Scartelaos histophorus | reverse complement strand
TATTTTTGAGTTATTAATGAATTATTAATTTTTATTATTATTTTTCAATCAACAATTTTGTGAAGCTCGCCGAGATAACTGTTGTTGTGATTTTGGGCTATACAAAAATAAATTGAATTTAATTGAATTGAATAATCTTTGCCATAGGTCTGTCCGACAACCACCAACACACACACAACAACGTGCTATTGTGGGTGAAGTGTCTTGCGTAAGGACACAACAACAGTTTTGCTAACGGTGGTCCACTGTGGCACCTGGTTTTCCCAATGGTCGAGATCAGGCTTTGACAAGAAAGTTCGTTTAGACATGACATGACATGTATAAATGAGTATCCAGTTTCAATTTCAGAGTTTTTAAACTAAATTAAAACCAAATTTGCTCAGAAACACTGTGCACTGTGTAACTTGTAACTTGTAACCTGTTATTATTTGCCTGGAATGTTCCACAGCATAAGCTATTTCCACGGAGATAGACATGCGACGCCAGCAAGTCAAGGTAAAATCATTTTTTTTCAAGTATTTCAGTATTAAGTTTTTAAAATTTAGAGAAATAAAATCAGCTTTAGATGAATAAATGCAAGACGGATGAGCTTAAAACGCCCGAACTGTGGAACGACGCAACCCTCCGCCTGAAAGTTGCAACTCATTCGACGAGATAGCTCTGTAAATGTGCGAGCATTAAGAGTGAATATTACCATTAGCATTTCGTGAAATAATAGCCTTCCTTATGGTACATGTGGCTGGGTTATTACGCCGCCATTACGGATGCAGATATTATGCAGAGAAGATCACTTGAAAACGTCTCCTCTGAGTGTCACCTCCTTAATGTGCGCCTGGCATCGACTGTACAAAAACATGCCAACTGCAGACGGGTCCATTTCCACATCGCGCCTAATTACAACAGTTGGTGCACTTGAAAACGCGAGGGGACGGGGCGCCGTGTCAGAGCAGATTGAAAAAGCCCGCTGCCATGGAAACGGCCTCCGCATTCATGTGACGAGCCGCTTCATTAGACGAGCGAGGAGCGAGGTGTGCGTCCACTTCCGAACGACCGACGAACAAGTGCACTTCAAAAAATAAATACGTCTTAACCGCGGTTTCAAGTACTTCAGTTCAGAATGTTAAAAGTGCAACATGTAACTTTCTGGTTGGAGCTTTGGCTGCTTGTTTCTACGGATATGCCACTGCTCGGCCCGGAATGTCCCACAGTGTGACATTAAACAGCTCTACCTTATATATACTCAGTTACAGGTGGTTTTAAAAAGTACCCATATCCTGGTCCAGTTCAAGCTCCATAAAGATAGAAAGAGTTAATGCCACACTGTGAAACATTAAGACAAAGCATCTCCAGAAAATTATGTGACAGTTCTTCCACGAGAAAAGTTACACCATTTAAAGCTTTAAAGGGATTTTTTTTCATTTGTGATAAACATACATAGTAAAGAGAAAAGGATGATAAAGTGTCCAGGGAGAATTCACGGCAAAGGGAAAATTTAATTTGTCAACTGGACAAAGGTTTATTTGGTTGAATATGTTTCGCAGCTCATGAAAGCTGCTTCTTCAGTTCTGGTCAGACGCTGGAGGACAAATCTGCCTGAAGGGAGGAGCTAATTACAATGAAAGCAGAGATAATTCCTTTTCTAACCTTTTAGTGTCTATTTCCAGCTTTCTCACCAGTCCAACAGTGGTCGGCTCGTAGCTGTTCTTAAGATGTGTGTAAAATCCCTCAGTCGTCCATGTACAATCCATGGTAAAAGGAAAAATTCGATTTGTCAAATATGTTTCGCAGCTCAACTCAGTCGTCCATGTACAATCCATGGTAAAAGGAAAAATTCAATTTGTCAAATATGTTTCGCAGCTCAACTATGGATAACATGGTTGAAAATATAAGTAAAAAAAATGCATATCACACTCAGATGGCCGATGTTCTAAAGCTTTTTATTTATTATTTTTTTTTAAATGAAAAGAAAAAAATAAAGTTTTGTCAAAAAGCCTTTGTCAGATATATTTTTTGCTTTGGACCCCAGTTCTGTGTCATACTGTCGTCCAAAAGCTTTTTGGACATTGGCCATCTGAGCGTGCGATGCACTTTTCACTTTTATCTTGCTGTTGCTTCCATGGCAAAAACTTTGAAGTGCGTTTTCTGTTTCATTTGAAAACTGCGAAAACTCCATTGTGCTAATACAGAAATAACAACAAGGTCACATCTTTTCAAACAATCAGGCACATTGTTACCAAGAATCATGGGAAACGACAGCGAGAAACTATTCCAAACAGTTGATTCTTTGTCCTGGTGCCTTATCGAGAGTCACAGAAAGTGTTAACATCAGCAGAGATTCGAGAACTATAAGGAAACAACTCCAGGACACCACCCAAGATCAGTATTTCAACACGGTGCAATTTTACAGCAACAGAAAGGACTAAGTGGGCGGAGCTAAAAGTCCAAACCGAAACATATCCACCTAATTCATGTCAAGGGAAAATTTAGAAAAGGTTTTACATCTTAAACCTGAGATAAAGTCAGTCCATTTGTACTTTATCGTCCATATTGAAGTTATTTGGTGTGAGGATCGGCAGCTGCATGAAAAAATAATACAAGTTTGAGTATTTTCATCGGGTTTTACAGTAGAGTCGGGGATGGCGTCGTCACACATTTATTTTTAGTTCGTCTGATGTTGAACTGAAGGAGACTTTTACTCATCAAGATTATTCTGACACTACAGTGACTCAGCCGCTTCGTAATCATCATGTAACTTTTCTGATGGGGTATGGAGGACGAAAGCTTTCGGAAATATTTGTGTGCATAGAATAGAAATCTTTGTTTTTGCTCTGGTTTTAATTTACTGGGTTTATTGTTTTTGAGACTGAACCTGAGTGTTTGTTTGATCATTGTTCTATTATAGTTGTTCTTTCTGTGTATTTGTGCAGCGCTTTGGAAACTGTTTGCTTATGAAATGTGCTATAGAAATAAAGTGGTTTGGATTGGATAGTTGAGCGTAAAATAAATATTCGTAAACTCCCAAATGAGTCCAGTCGAACATAAAATGAACTGAGTGTGTTTTATCCATTAGAATATGAACTGAAACGTTACGACATCAAAAATTACAATCACGAAATTAAAGGGTTAGGGTTGATTACGCTTCTCAGGTTTAGACCCGGTTTAGACCTGGTTTAGTCCTGGTTCAGTCTTGGGATCGGTCCTGGTTCGGTTCTGGGCTCAGTCGTGGCTTGATCTTGGTTCACTCTTGGTTCACCCCTGGTTCAGCCCTGGTTCAGTCCTGGGATCAATCCTGGTTTAGTCCTGGTTCAGTCTTGGGATCGGTCCTGGTTCGGTTCTGGGCTCAGTCGTGGCTTGATCTTGGTTCACTCTTGGTTCACCCCTGGTTCAGCCCTGGTTCAGTCCTGGGATCAATCCTGGTTTAGTCCTGGTTCAGTCTTGGGATCGGTCCTGGTTCGGTTCTGGGCTCAGTCGTGGCTTGATCTTGGTTCACTCTTGGTTCACCCCTGGTTCAGCCCTGGTTCAGTCCTGGGATCAATCCTGGTTTAGTCCTGGTTCAGTCTTGGGATCGGTCCTGGTTCGGTTCTGGGCTCAGTCGTGGCTTGATCTTGGTTCACTCTTGGTTCACCCCTGGTTCAGCCCTGGTTCAGTCCTGGGATCAATCCTGGTTTAGTCCTGGTTCAGTCTTGGGATCGGTCCTGGTTCGGTTCTGGGCTCAGTCGTGGCTTGATCTTGGTTCACTCTTGGTTCAGCCCTGGTTCAGCCCTGGTTCAGTCCTGGTTTAGTCCTGGTTCAGTCTTGGTTTAGTCCTGATTCAGTCCTGGTTTAGTCCTGGTTCAGTCCTGGTTCAGTCCTGGTTCAGTCCTAGTTCAGTCCTTGTTTAGTCCTGGTTCAGTCCTGGTTCAGTCCATATGTTTCTCTTGATCAATGTTTCTTCTGCTCAATAAATAATGACGTATTTTTGACAGTAAAGTCGTTTCATTTGTATTTCTTGACGTCTTAACTTTTCGATTCATATTCTAATGGATAAAATAAACTCCTTCGAGAGTTTACGAATATTTATTTTATGCCAAACACACACGGCAAGTTTTTCGTACTTCATAACGGGGCTTCGACACCAGTCTGTCTTCCAGATCTTGACCGTAAAACATGACCCTCCTCCCTGTGACCATCAGGTGGCGCTGCAAAGTTCAATCGGCCCATTCAAACATATTTTTAAAAAAGCAAAAAAAAAAACTTGATTCCAAAAGTCTTCGCCGCTGCTGCTGTTTTTACTCTGACGTATTTTTTTAAATGTGTTTTTGTTTGTCTTTATGACGAATGTGGAGCCTCATCAAAGTAAACTTCCTGTCACCTCCCGAGACAATAAAACTTTATCCATCTCTATCTCTCTGTTTAATTATCGATTTATCTCTCTATATCTCTCTATTTATTTCTGTCTGTCTATCTCTTTATCCATTGATCAATCTCTTTCTCTCGCTCTATTTATCTATCAGTCTATCATCTATATCTATCCATCAATCTTTCTATCTCTCTTTATCCATCGATTGATCTCTTTGTCTCTCTTCATCTCTCTCTCTCTCTCTCTATCTAATTATCGATTTATCTCTCTGTATATCTGTCTATTTCTCTCTTTATCTCTCTCCATCTCTTTATCCATCGATCTATCTCTTTCTCTCGCTCTTTATCTATCTCTCTATCGTCTATCTCTATCATCTCTTTCTCTCTCTATCATCTCTTTCTCTCTTTATCTCCCTCCCTATCCATCGATCTATCTCTTTCTCTCGCTCTTTATCTATCTCTCTATCATCTATCTCTATCCATCAATCTATCTTTCTATCTGTCTCTCTCTCTATTCATCGATTGATCTCTCTCGCTCTCTTCATCTATCTATCATCTCTGCATCTCTCTCAGTATATCTCTTTCTTTCACTCTCTATCTTTCTATTTTTCTGTTCATCTCTCTCTCTCTATCCATCGATCTATCTCCTTCTCTTGCTCTCTTTATCTCTCTCTATCGTCTATCTCTATCCATCAATCTTTCTCTCTCTCAACTCTCTCTTTCTCTCTATGTAATTATCGATTTATCTCTCTGTATATCTGTCTATTTCTCTCTTTATCTCTCTCCATCTCTTTATCCATCGATCTATCTCTTTCTCTCGCTCTTTATCCATCTCTCTATCGTCTATCTCTATCATCTCTTTCTCTCTCTCTCTTTATCTCTCTCCTCTCTCAATCTCTCTCTTTATCTCTCTCTCTATATCGATCGATATATCTCTTTCTCTCGCTCTCTTTATGTATCTCTCTATCCATCAATCTATCTTTCTATCTGTCTCTCTATTCGATCGATCTCTCTCGCTCTCTTCGTCTATCTTTCTATCATCTCTGCATCTCTCTCAGTATATCTCTTTCTTTCACTATCTATCTTTTTATTTTTATGTTCCGCTCTCTCTCTCTATCCATCGATCTATCTCCTTCTCTTGCTCTCTTTATCTCTCTATCGTCTATCTCTATCCATCAGTCTTTCTATCTCTCATCTCTCTCTCTCTCTATCTAATTATCGATTTATCTCTCTATATATCTGTCTATTTCTCTCTTTATCTCTCTCTCCATCTCTCTATCCATCGATCTATCTCGGTCTCTCTCTCTCTATTCATTCAACTGTTCTTTCTTGCTCTCTTCATATCTCTCTCTATCATCTCCCCATCTCTCTCAATATCTCTCTCTTTCTTTCACTCTATCTTTCTATTTTTCTGTTCCTCTTTCTTTCTATCTCTCTCTCTATCACCGATCAATCTCTTCCTCTCGCTCTTTTATCTATCTTTCTATCTTTCATCTCTCTCTATCTTTCTGTCTCTCTCTATCCATCGATTGATTGATCTCTCTCTCTCTATCTTCCTATATCTTATCTCTCTCAATCTATCTCTCTTTATCTATATTTTTCTCTCTCCATCAGTCTTTCTCTCTCTCCATCAGTCTTTCTCTCTCTCCATCAGTCTTTCTCTATCTCTATGTCTATCTCTATCTCTCTGTCTCCACGGCGACGTTTTTAACTGGAATATTCCATAGCCAAACTATCCAGAATTTGTACCATTTCTTTTTGGTTTTATCGCTTAAAAAAAACAAAAAAAAAACCTCAAAACCACATTTTCAGCCGTACCTTGGCCTGGTAGTGCCAGCTGCTCGTACCTGCAAAAGCTCCACAGTGCAGCTTTATCCTTTATCCATGTATCCTGAGTTATATGACCTTTTTTTCTTTTTTTCTTTTTTGCAGTGTGTGGATGATCCTGGGAGGTAAAAATGAGATTGGTCATGGATGAATATGCAAAACCTTCACGCGCTAACGAACACAGACAATCAGGGGAGGGGCAAACGATGGGGGCAAGTAGAGGGGCACGGGGGGCAACCGTGGGGCCAGGATAATGCGACGAGTAGATGGACTAACGGACTAATCCTGCAACGGTCAGTGTCTGGATTTAATTTAAACACACAATTTTCAACAGGCAAATTTTAAAATGTAGTTTCTATTGAACTTTTTCAAATATTTACAATGTCAAGCATGGATAAATCTGTGTTTGACATTTATATTAAGCATTTTTAGTGTTTTTTATGTACATGAATTGGCTACGACCTTAAAAAAATGTCATGAATAACTATAAAATTGTTTTATTTTCTAAAACATGGTTGGGATGTTAATCTATGTTTTGAGTCATACGAACATGAGATTGAGATTTGAAAAAATGGACACGCTCGGACAATATTTGTTTGAATATTATGCGGGAAATATCTATTCAAGAAAGATGAAATTTCATGTGAGACTAAAAACATTTCAGAAAATATGACAAAAGGGAAAGAAAATAAATGTGATTAGATTTAGAGTCATTTTAAAGAAGTTTAAAAATCATCAGTTAAGGGCGGACGGTCGCACCACATGAACATTTTAATATTTTAAGCAGAAAAAACATGCAGAATAACTCATGATTTCTGGAAAAACGTCATTTGGTTCCATGGAGATTACAGGTATGTGGGAAATTATGATGACATTTGAACCTTTTTAACTGAAGAAATTGCAATTGGACAAGCATCCCGCTACTTCACCTTTTTATTATTTATTTTATTATTTTTTTTATTTCCATTGTCGGAGTAGCGGCACTTTACCCTTTTTCAAATATTCTGCTTTTCCGACATGAATAAGGCATAAAGTCCTTTTATTTACTCAGATACATGAACCTGAGTAACATTTAGAAACTGTAGGAGATCAATTAATTCAGTAATTTTCTCCATTTAGATGTTATTGCTTTGTCTGGAATGTTTCGCAGTGTGGCTTTAAACATTTCCATCTTAATGTTGACCAAACCGAACCAAGTTACATGTAAAAGGCATAAAGTCTTTTTATTTACTCATTTACTCAGATACATGAATCTGAGTAACATTTAGAAACTGTAAGAGATCAGTTAATTCAGTAATTTTCTCCATTTAGATGTTATTGCTTTGTCTGGAATGTTTCGCAATGTGGCTTTAAACATTTCTATCTTCATGGAGACCAAATCGGACCAAATTACAGGTCAGATCTGTGGTGAGGCAACCCCGCTCACAGTCAGAACACCTGTTTTTAAAGGTATTTTTGAGCTATAAAACCATCTGTGATTGAGTAAATGTAAAGTAGAGCTGCTTAATGTCACACTGTGGAACATTCTAGGCACATCTACAGAAACAAGCAGGTCATAGCGCACTTTTAAGAGTCAACAATCGCTTAACTACGATTTACCAAACCAAAACAAAAATATAACAAGGATAAGCCACACAAAAACTCTTGGAAAGTTCCCAAATCCAAACACACACTGCAGAACTTTCCGAACACGAGAATACGTCGCAGAACCTAAGACTGATGGTAAACAGGTCCCATCCCACATCGCACTCTCTCGGACTCACTTGGCACGAGCTGTTTCTCCTCTGCATTTCCGAAGGCGCTTTTTGGTATTCGCCACTGCACGGCACATCCATCACGCGAGAATCAAGGACAGCGGCGTCTTGTTGGCTGTCACAGTACCTCCCTCTGCCCGTACGCCGCCGCCCGATGTAAAACACGAGCGCTTGGGGAGAAGTGGACCGAGACCAAGGACTTCGCAGCGGAGGAGATTTGTGGAAGGATTTTGGTGGACTTTTAATTGGCCGTAGATTTGATTCCCGCGACTGATCTGATTGTGTTGATGTAAAACGGCTCTCGAAGCTGCGAATTTACGGCTTCTTCGCGGAGTAAACGACTCAACACAAAAAGCTCGCTACATCAGAAATTAGGAAACACACAGGGACTTGCATTCAGAACTTTGATACACTGAGAACAGCATTTTGTTTTTTATTAATTCATCACCGGATTTACGGGACCTTTCAAAACCCAAATAACTTTACAGAGAATTATCCATTCAGTCTCTGGGAGCTGTGTGTATGTATAGAGATGTTACTGCCGTTTAGACTTGATTTAGTCCTGGTGAAGGCCCAGTTTAGTCCCAGTTTAGTTTCAGTTTAGTCTGGGTGTAGTCCTGGTTTATCCCTAGTTTAGTCCTTGTTTAGTCTGGTTTTAACCCTGGTTTAGTCATGGTTTAATCCCAGTTTAGCCTTGATTTAGTCTTGATTTTGCCTTGTTTAGTCCTAGTTTAGTCCCGGTTGAGTCCCAGTTTAGTCTTGGTTAAGTCCTGGTTTAGTCTTGGTTTAGTCCAGGTTTAGTCCTGGTTTAGCTTTCTTTTAGTCTTGGTTCAATCCCGGTTTCACCTTGGTTTAGTCTTGGTTTAGTCTTGTTTAAGTCCTGTTTGAGTCTTGATTTAGTTTTGATTTAGTCCTGGATTAGCCTTGGGTTATCCTTGGCTTATTGGTTTAGTCACCGATTGGTCCTGGTTTAGTCTGGGTATAGCCTTGGTTTAGTCACAGTTTAGTTTTGATTTAGTCCTAGTATAGTCTTGGTTTAGCCTTTTTTGTAGTCCTCGTTTAGTCCTGGTTTAGACTGGGTTTAGCTCTGGTTTAGCCATGGTTTAGTCTTGGTTCAGTCTGAGTTTAGTCCTGTTTAGTCCTGGTTTAGTCCCAGTTTATTCTGGATTTAGTCTTGATTTAGCCTTGGCTTAATATTGGTTTCGTCCCGGTTTGGTCCTGGTTTAGTCTGGGTTTAGTCTTGTTTAGTCTCAGTTTAGCCTTGATTTAGTCCCAATTTAGTCCCAGTTTAGTCTTGATTTAGTTCTAGTTTAGTCTTGGTTTAGTCCCAGTTTATCCTTGGTTTAGTCTTGATTTTATCTTAGTTTAGTCTTCGTTTAGCCCTGTTTTATTCTGGGTTTAGCCTTGGTTTAGTCCTAGTTTAGTCCTGGTTTAGTCCTGGTTTATCCATTCACGTATTCCTTTGCCTGGAATATTCCACAGTGCGGCTTTAAACACACAGTTATTTTTCTGTACCAGGTCTCGGTTTTGTGCAGTGCAGGTAATTGTAGTTTTTTCCTCTTATAGGAACTAAAAGTAAATAAAAATAAGCCCCAAACCAGACTCTGGAGTTCCACAGTGAAGTACCTCAGGCCGTGTATTCTCTCTATGTAAATCACTGTGGGGAAAATGGTCGAGGAGCGAGGACCCCAGGGAGTACCCGGGCCCCGGAGACTTCTACATTTACTCCTGTTTCTGTGACTGTTTCTTTGTGTGTGTGAAACGCTGAAGCTGCAGTGGAATAAAAACATGAACTAATCAGATCAAAACAGCGTCGCAGAATCTTATACAGACCAGAGCTGATGGTTTCCCTGTATGAAACCTGAGCTCAACTCGTCCCTGTTTAGTCCTGTTTGGATCCCCGTTTAGTCCTGTTGTGATCCCCGTTTAGTCCTGTTGTGATCCCTGTTTAGTCCTGTTGTGATCCCCGTTTAGTCCTGTTGTGATCCCCGTTTAGTCCTGTTGTGATCCCCGTTTAGTTGTCCTGTGATCCCTGTTTAGTCCTGTAGAGATCACCGTTTAGTCCTGTTTGGATCCCCGTTTAGTCCTGTTGAGATCCCCGTTTAGTCCTGTTTGGATCCCCGTTTAGTCCTGTTGAGATCCCCGTTTAGTCCTGTTGGGATCCCCGTTTAGTCCTGTTTGGATCCCCGTTTAGTCCTGTTTGGATCCCCGTTTAGTCCTGTTGTGATCCCCGTTTAGTCCTGTTGTGATCCCCGTTCAGTCCTGTTTGGATCCCCGTTTAGTCCTGTTTGGATCCCCGTTCAGTCCTGTTGTGATCCCTGTTTAGTCCTGATGTAGATTTAGACTTAGTCCTGTTATAGTGCTGGTTTAGAGCTGGTTTAGTCCCGGTTTAGCCTCGGTTTAGTTCAGGCTTAGTCCTGGTCTGGCCCTGGTTTAGTTCTGGTTTAGTCCCGGTTTAGTCCTGATTTAGTCTTGGTTTGGTCCCAGTTTAATCCTGGTTTAGCCCTGGCTTAGTCTTGGTTTAGTCCAAGTTTAGCCAGATCCCCGTTTAGTCCTGTTTGGATCCCCGTTTAGTCCTGTTGAGATCCCCGTTTAGTCCTGTTTGGATCCCCTTTCAGTCTGGTTTGGATCCCCGTTTAGTCCTGTTGTTAGCCTCGGTTTAGTTCAGATTTAGTCCTGGTCTGGCACTGGTTTAGTTCTGGTTTAGTCTCTTAGTTTGGCCCTGGCTTAGTCTTGGTTTAGTCCAGGATTAGTCTTGGTTTAGTCCTGGTTTAATCTTGGTTTAGTTCTAGTTTAGTTCTGGTTTAGTCTTGGTTTAGTCCCGGTTTAGTCCCAGTTTTGTTCTGGTTTAGTCCCGGTTTAGTCCTGGTTTAGTTCTGGTTTTCCCCTGGTTTAATCCTGGTTTAGTCCTGGTTTAGTTCTGGTTTAGTCCCAGTTTTAGCCTCATTAGCACAGTTAGCACAGTTAGCACAGTTAGCACAGTTAGCACAGTTAGCCTCAGTTCAAGTTTTTATTCCTGATTCAAAAGTTTAATTCATTTTCAACTGAAAATTAAACCTGTTCCTGTTCATCTGTTTCCCTCAAATCCTGAAGCTGCAGCAGATTTTTTTAACCTCGACCGACTTCAACCTTTTTTTTTTTCCATGTTGACCCTGAAAACTACCACAACAAACACAAATCACTCTTCTCCCTCCCTTCTTTCTTTTTTCTTCTTTCCTTTCTCTCTATCCTTCAGTTTCATCTTTTCTTTTTCGTAGCTCCAGACTCCTCATTGTTAATTCCTCCAGTTAAGTAAAGTGGATCCTCCCTCCACTCGTCTCCTCCCTTCTTCCCTCGTCTCCTCTGACCTTGTCTCCTCTCTCTCTCCTTTTCTCTCTCTTTTTCTTCTCTCCATATCTTCCTCTTCCTCTTTTTCTCTCGTTGTTCTTCTCTCCCTCCTCTCTCGCTCTTTCATCATCTCTCCTCTTCCCTTTTCTCTCCTTCTGTTTCTCTCCCTCCCTCTCTCTTCTTTCTCTCTCTCCGTTCTTCATTCTCCCTTTCTCCCTCTTATCTCCCTCTCTCCCCATCCTCCATCTCTCTCTTTCTCTCTGTCCTTATCTCTTCCTCTCTTTCTTGCCCTCTCCCTCTTCCTTCTGTCTCTCTTTCTTTCTTCTTCTGTCCCTCTCTCTCCCCCTCTTTCCTC
>KN496863.1:0-13381 GCA_000787155.1 Scartelaos histophorus | reverse complement strand
CATTCGCTTCTCTTGAAGAGTTTCGAGCTTGATTCTCGAGTTTTCATGTTCTCCTTACGTCTTGGTTGGTTTCCTTCACTATAATCCTCCACTCTTGGCTGTTAATTAAGGCCATGAAGTATTGTTTCGTGTTTTCTTACAACAACATAAAGCTTTTGTCACTTGTAAACTTAAAAACCACTGATGCGCTTAATACTTCGTTTGCACTTCTGCTCAGCTGTATTGTCCATATTGTACGAGCACCTGACAAGTGTGAGCTGTATGTGTGTGTGTGGTCTTTTTATGCTACAATCTGTGACTGCAAACTGAATTGTCCCTTGGGGATAAATACATTTTTCTAAACCTAAATACATTAGCATATCCAATTTAACAAGCAGAGATTAAGAACGCAGTCAGGAACGCAATCACAATCACATTTCCCAAATATAAAACTCTGATGATCATAAACAAAATGAAAGAAATGTTCCAAAAAAGAGCTTGAAAGACGGTAAACAAATGCATGGGGTGTCAAACTGAATAAAAAATCTTAAGGGCCAGTGGAAAGCGTCCAGGGGAAGTGTCTGGACTCGGCCACCTCCACAGCATATGGCACTGCCAGATAACTCAAATGAGCTACAAACTGGTGCATGTTAACAAGGCACCAATGACCAGATATGCTAATGGTCCGGTCTGCAGTGGACAGCAGAAATGAAAGAGTGGAGCTATCAGGGGGTTTGAAAGCCCTCCAGGGCGGTGGACCAAAGTTCTAGTAACATTTAGTTTATCAGAAAGCAAACATTATCTACAAAAGCCAGAGGCAGATTTGTCCGGACATGTAATTTGAACATCACTACGAGTGTTTAACATATTCTGACTGAGCAAATGGTGTTTGTAGCATTCATTTGAGGCTTTGGTAAACTTGGCATCATTTCAGCCATAGTGATGCTGTGCAAGAACAAAGTGCAGACTCATGACAGAGGCTTTTCCTTTCTTTGTTTTGTCGACTTAAAAGAAAGAATTTGTACCAAGAGAATAGATGCAAATTAATGTTCAACTAGCAGAACATTTTTTTCCAAAGTGTATATGTAAATGTAATGCTTAGTAAATATAGATACACAAACAAGCTGGACAGAATTTACAACATGAAGGATCTGGGTCTAACTTTCAGTGATGCATGTTTCTCCCTGTGTATGGTTGGGTTTACCCCGGCCACTCTGGTTTCCTCGATCAACCCAAAATGTGCACAATCAATCTTTTCCTATATAATCCTCGGGCTACCTCAAGATCTGGGGATGTGGAACTGCTACGACAAGTGTACCTTACCCTTAAATACAAATACAAATGCAAACAATCAGAAACTTCAGAAACTTCAAATTAACTTAACTAACTTAAAACTGAATCCTGAAGTTGATCAGATAGAGGCAACAAACAAAAAAATCTATTATAAATACATAAAAGTAAGTATGATGCATATTGGTGTAAGCATTTGAAGTCATATTGCATATTTTGCCACATATTCATAGAACTTCCTTGTAATTTTCTACAAATCAAGTGCCATTGTGACATGGTCAGTCTTACAGTAGACGTTCTGGACCACCACAGCAAAGGCCTCCCTTGTCTTGTAAAAACTGGAACATGGCCTGTCTCGCAGCTGCACTGACCATACACCCTGAAACTTGGCTCTGTGCGGTTACAATGGTCCGTAGAGCAAACCTCAATATGCAATAATTATATCCTAGTGTTACTCCTTCAACATTTGGATTGAAAAATACAGTGAAAACATTGGACGGACCGGGGCGCATTCAAGGCATGTCTCCTCCATTTCCTTCGGTTTCGACTCGATTTAAAGCTAAATAAGTTCACCCAATATGTCCCGTTTTGTAGTCCAGCGAGCGGCCAGCCAGTAATGTGCAGGGCTGACTCGATGCATTCTTACCTAATGATAGCCCTGTAGCGCAAAGTAGAGTGGAAATGGATTGGTGCTGATGGACAAGTGATCAGACGCCAGAGGAAAACAGCTATGGGGCTTGACAGATGTACCTTGTGTTTTATTCCCGTATAGTGGGTCATTCTAATCACTGTACATGGTTTGTAAGTGGGCGAGTCTGTTCAAAATCAAAGTCCGTGCAGGAATATCAAGTTGACACGTGCGATGATAAAGTGCAGACAGTTATTTTAATAATAATTACCTTATGTTTTACGATACTCCCTGTGAGAATCGTGCTTGTTAACAGTTATGCATCGTGTTGTTCCAGGTGCGTTGCCAGATCAGTGGTTCTCAAGCTCTTCTTATTGTAAATCATCAGTGGTTTTAGCTTGGCCTGGATCAATTTACGGTTAAGAACAAGTTTAGTCTTTGTCTTGTACCTTTCTAGACCTGGTTTGATTCTTGTTTAGACTTTGGAGGCGCAAAATAAATCATGTAAAAAGTTGGGAAAGTTGGAATCAATGCCTCAGATATGATAATGAAATCAAAAGAGGGGGTATTATTCAAAATAGTTTTTTTTTAGCTGTCGGCCATATGTTGAGTAATCTTGCAGTCTCTCCCAGGGGACTATTCAGAGTCTTCTTACAGTTTGTTATAAGTCAACAGCATCCATGCTCCCACATGACAATTTTACATAAATACAAAAACTTAATTATACAAAAACTTAATAAAAAAAACCCCTCAAATTCACAAATATAATGCATTGTACAGTAGTTTCACATTATGATGATATAAGTAACAGTTTTCTAAATTTTGCCAGATCACATTTTGCCTATTGACATAAATATCTGTGTCGATAAGTAAAAGGTGGGACACTTTTCTTTTTTTTTTTTTCTTTTTTTGACACAAGAGTATGTTTATATGTTCATTAATGATGTGTCCCAGTCGCTTTTATTCTTCATTTCACACAGACTGTTGACAGCGTTTAGTAAGGCCAGTCTCTGACGACCTTCAAGGAATTAACTTTTTGTCGCAGATTCTCATCTGTGAGGATGGATTTTAGTTTCAGGTTAAATATGGCGGCTGACATGCTCTAGCCCAGCACCAGCGACCTCTGCAAATACAAGGACTGGATGGAATATTTAAAACAGTGTCTCCACACGTCTCCAACTCTCTGGCGAACTAGAAAATGAGCTCCTATGCACAAAATTTCAAACGGTCCCTTTAACAATTTCAAAACTGTGACACCCCTAAATGTGCAACAATTGACTTTGTTTTTGGTACAGGTGCTTATAATATCAATTGGACAAAAGGCTAAAAGCGATCTGGGAAAATTTAGAGTTGTTTTTTTATTTTTATTTAATGAACCTGTGATAGCAGTGAGCAAAGGTGTATGGGACTCAGAGCATTAAAACACGGTGATCTAAATATGCCATGTGTTAGCAGTTAATACCCCACAGATGTAAAAACAAAGCATCATCTCACACAGTATGTTTTTGCAGTATGTTTTTGGATCAATAAAGTCTCTTTTACTCTCTTTAAGTAGATGCACTATGTAAATTTTCCAGTTGGGTGGGGGGGGGTTCTGCCACCTTCTTGTTACCGTGGAGATGTTACTGCAATGCCTTGAATGTTTTACAGTATTAAAATTGTCTATATAAAACAGAACACAGCACCAGGTATGTTTATGATGAGAAAAAAAACATTATAACAGAAATCAGAAAATAATATGCATTTTAAAATACTGCAATCACACAAAACAAATAAAGATAAAGAACATAAAAATATACCAATAAACAGCTCTACAAAACTACTTAAAAAGCCAATTCTTGTTAAAACAATTGCCTTCCTATAGTGTATAGTGCAGCAGCATACGCACCACAGCTTGTCCGTCCTTGTACATCGGCTAGTTTCACAGTTGGAGCTCGCGGTGCTGTCCTTGGTTCTGCTTTTGGACACTTTCCTCCGCCTCTCCCCTCATTGTCTCTGCCCTGTTGATTAACCTCTCGGCGCCCCTGGGTACGCCTCGCCCGGGCACCTGGATGGATTCGGAGCTGGGCAGGTACAGCACTACACATGGCTGCAGTTTCCTAATAAGATCCCACTGCTCAGAGCTCCGGGCTTTAGGTGCACCTGCAGCGCGTGTCACTGGCTTAGGAAAGACAGAAGGGCTGTGACGGGACGATAAAACAGCAGAGTCAGTGGGCAATTATACCAGATCTGGGCCTATCGTGGGCTTTAAAGTTACACTGCGCAGCTTTTCTGATAGAGTTACCAAGAAGAAAGAAATGCAAAAGGAAGCTCATCATATACTAAGATGGGTTAAGTTTTCTTTTTCTCACTCCTATTTAGGCAATTTGTAAAAGAATTTAAAATGTGACCTTGCCCAAAATGAATGAATAAATAAATAATAAGGTATAACATGTGTCATTGTATTGCCTAGTATGTTCCACAGTATGTCATCTGTCTAAAAATGGACTCTTGTGAGCTTTATGCCATGTTATAATATTTTTATGTTCTCAAATACATACTGGACTTGTGTTTTGTTTCATTCCATTCACACATGTTTGAGTAACCCTTTACTGTTAATCTTTCTATGTGGAAGATAATTTGTTCCATCAGATTTTGAAATTTAAATACCCCTGGATTTCTCACAGTTTTTTTTAATCTGTAAAAGAGATTTATTTTTAGAATCTTTTGATTTTAGTTGTTGAATTTTAAGTGTACTTTTTCAGTATGTTCAAAAAATTCACCTTTTAAATATTCAGTGCATATTTCCAAGTCCTCAGATTCAACAGTTAAAATTCAGAATGTAAAATTTGCAGTGAAAAATTTCGTAGCGAAGATCCAAGATGTCAAAGCAGAAGCATCGGTCCTGAGTGAGTGAGGAAAAAGGCTGTTTCCTATTGGCTGTTCTCATCTGTGGGCGGGGTTTGAGGTTTTGATGAGGCTAATTCTGACCAATCAGATCGCTTCACTGCACCATTTCCTGTTTGTTACTAAATTAGATCGGATCACTTTGGGTCGATTTTTTTACTGCAAATTTTACACTCTGAATTTCGACTGTTGAATTTTAGGACTTGAAAATATTTGTTTTTTATTTTGAATTTGAAAATGAATTTGAAAATGTACTCTTAAAATTTCAGCAAGTAAAATTCAGAATAAAAATAATTCAAACATGTTTTTTCAGCGTTACAAAAATACAAATTGAGAAATACAATGGCGTTAAAAACTCAAACTATGATGAAACAAATTATCTTCCATATTTCTACATCTCCAAAGCTCAAAAAGGTCTGTTGTACCTTTCGATTTCATGAAGTGGTAGTTTTCAAGTGGACTGCTCCCTTTTACCTTTTATTCAGCTGAGATCAACATCGGAAGGTGGAAATTATCGTTTTCAGTTTGAGTGGAGAACCAAACAAAACACAACTACAACTTTTGATGAGGAAACAACATTATAACGATAAATGCCGCAATATGGGCCTTTTAAAATGTAATTAAGTAGTAGTTCCAACAAAATCAGCACTGGTGAGATTGAATTAAAGCTCAGATTTAAGTCTATCTTGAGGAACAGAGCTTCTAACAGCGTAGTCTTTCAGCAAGCTTCACACTCCCGAGAAATGTGGATGATATTAGCTGCAAAGTTTCAATAAAACTTTGATTCAATTGCAAAAAAGACAAAATATCCACAAACCGTAAGCATCCATCATTGTTACTCGTAGGAACTATTGTCTCATGCTCATGTTGCGACCGGGACCGCAGACGCCTCCACGGGGCCAGAGCGGAACAACTACAGCGTGTCGTCTTTATTTTGGCAAATGGACCATGGGATCACATCGATAACGTCTTCCCCGCCACTACTCCCCCGGTTTAGCGCTTTCGCCTTCTGCCCGCTCACCCCGTCAAGACCTCCCCAGCAGGACCCCCGCCTCACGTAATGGGAAATCAATTCTTCTTTTTGTTGCCTGGGTAGCCTAAGGAATAATTACTGAATCTTGGGGTAAGACTGCAGACATTTACCGTGGGTTTTTCTTGATGTGGAACCAATACTATTATCCGGTTAAAGCCACTGAAGACCTCTTCCTAGTTCGCTCGGGAATGCCGCGGAATCGACGTGCGAAGTAATGAGATTCCCGTTGGCTTCGTTTCGGAATTGCGGCGGGTTTCGATGCTTTCTCGTACTGTTGACTTGTCTGTGGGGAGGTTGGCGAATGATTACACACTTAAGCACCCGAGCTCTCTGGACTGGGACACTTCATTTGTTCCAGTCAGTCTGCTAAATCCCCGGCTAGCCACTCGGCCGCCCACGCAGCAGACAATGGATGCTAATAGGCAGATGTGACCAGCATTTAGTTTGGCCGTGATTGATCTGAATGTAGTGAACTTTAACCTGACCTTTGATAGACCGGCAAATGACTATTGAACAACAATAAGATGCACAAAAGGAAACCCAATTGGAACCGTGAGAAGATTTAATAAATATATGATCATAATTTGGGTTAAAATGGCAAACAGATGGATCGTATTCAGTAAAATGGTAATGATTTATGGCGAGTAGTAAATCTTGAGGCCAGCTTGTGCCACGATAAATTGTGTTTGGTTCAATTAATTCTCAAGAGTCACAACATTGAAGTAATGTTGCACTAAGAATGATGTTTTTGCAAGAACAGAATTAGATTATCATGAACTTGCGAGTAGCTCTTCAGTTTGGTCAATCATTCATTCAGCGCTCACGTGGATATTTGGCAACTTGATGGGTCACAATATCATTTAGAAAAATCGTTTGAAAGACTTTTTACTGTGAGCGGGGTTACCTCACCACAGATCTGACCCGTAAGTTGGTTACCTGGTTGTCTCTAAAGAACTAGCTATGAAACTTTACAGGCAAAGCAGCAGTGGAAACAAATTGAAATTGTTGTAAATTTAAATTGTTAACTGATATGACTTGATGTCCTACTGTATGGGCTCTATCCACGCTAGCATCACAAACCAGGACGAAAGAAGTAATTACAACTTCTTACTGTGATATGATGGTTGTAATTGTTAATGAGCCGAACGTAATGGAACATTACAATGACATTTAGATGAAGCAAACTGGGCCATTTTCTAATTTTTCTTAGATTTTGTCAAACTTTCTACTAGACCAGAACTGAAGAAGCAGCTTGGATGAGCTGTGAAACATATTCAACCAAATAACTTTTGTCCAGTTGACAAATTTATTTTCCTTTTGCCATGGTTTCTACCTTTTTCACAAAACTTACTACAGTGAACAGAGCCTGCAGTAAGTTGTGATCGCTTCTTTCCAAACGTCTTCCTGGTTTGCGACGTACAGTGAACAGAGCCTATTGTCTTTAAACTACCCATATTGCACTATTTTCTGGTCTATGTTATAATGTTGTTTCCTCATCAAAACATACCTGGAGTTGTGTTTTGTTACTTCACACATGTTTAACAATGCTGCATATTGAGGTTCTCTGTTCCACCTTGTGATGTAATGTGGTGTTACAAAATTCACTGTGTTTTTAAACTCAATACACCTTCACAAGAGTCATTCGGATGATTTCAGGCCTGGAATTGCCAATCTATTACACAAAAGGTAAAAGGTAGCCGTTAACTTGAAAAAAATATGCTTCATGACGTCACAGGGCGAAACATTTTGAGGTTTAGAGATGCAAACAGACTAATAATAAACGGATACTCAAACGTGTGAATAAAACAAAACACTCCAGGTATGTTTTTGACGAGGCAACAACATAACATGAGTTTTGTGTACCTTTAAATAGAACCCAAAGTGGTATAAGGGGTTGTTTTTAGCTTGCTATGGCAAATATCATAGTTTGCCTCTAAATTGCTATAATATAAAAAGGATCAGGATGTTCTTCCATATTGATTTTCCTTATTCAATTACAGGATGTTAAGGGTGGATTAGGAACTTTCTTCGACATTGATGTTTGTCTAATGCTAATTAAACAGAATATTGCAATGGATGTAAATAAGCATTACAATATGCACCACGAGAGCCCTTTGTCTTTATGGCATTAATCCACTAAATCCTCGCTAACATTCACACCTTGTTTTCCCTGGTGCTTCAGATTCCGATCACATGCTAATTCCAGACGAATCCTCTATATCAGATTGATGGAAAGGTGTTTGGGGACCCGTTCGTCTCTGCCATCGTCCAATCAGAACAGCGCCAGAAGCTACTGATGCTTGATTAACACCCACCTTTAAACCTCTACCCCGTTATCTGTCCTCTCTCCATTCTAAGACCAAAATCCGATTCCTCATTTCTTCCTCTCCTCCCTCTTTCTTTTCGCCGGCCACGCCAAACACAATGACGCTTCAAGCCCGCGCGATCCCAAGGTCTGGAAATCTGGATATCCTCAACCCAATTAACGGAGAGTCAATAGGGAAGCAAATTAAAAAGCCCCCGGGTGGTGAACCTCGCCAAACGAATGCCAACCGAATGAAGGCGAGAGGACAAAACAAGGCGCAAACTTGGGTACAGTCCCCGTGATTATAGCAAGAAGAGATTATTTAAGGGTTCTTTTCGTTCAGAGCCAAGCTAAATGAGGGGAGAGGGTATCCTTTCAGACAGGGCAAAGGCTGGGGTGAGGAATTGAAGTTGTTCAGTGAGGTGTGAAGAGCCCGCCTCATAAAGACAACATCCACAGTGGGAAAAAAGTACCGGAGGGGAGAAAAAGGATGAAGACCAAGCAGGGGTCAAAGGTCAAGGAAAACAGAGACGACCTCCAGAGATCTAATAAAACCGTAGGGCGTTGTGTATTTACTGTATATGTTTGGTTTTGATCCCCTGTCTGGTATTTAGCGCACAGGGGAAAAAAAGTACGGCAAGTTTTCTGAACTTTCAGTGTGTACTTAGATAACATTAAAGGTATATTCTGTAACTTTTTGGGGGAGGATGTGCCACCTGCTTGTCTCTGCAGTTTGATATTTCACTTGTCTTATGACACAATCAAGAGATGCCAGCAGGTCAAATTAAAAGTCTGATCAGTGGAGATGCAGCATGTTTTTCAAGGTATTTTCAGCAATAGAATTATTACTGTAAACTGTAATTGAATAAATGTAAAGTGGAGTAGTTCAATGACATACTGCTGAACATTCCAGTTAAAGCTATAACATCTACATGGCACATCATCCACCTGAAAAGTTACCTTAAGGAACTGTATCTAACCTGTGCTCTTAGACAAAAATAATCATAATTGAACCTGGACTGCCAGTGCCATAACCTGCAGATAAAATACGCATATTCCTCATTCACAGATAATCACCAGCAAACACTGCAGTGACTGGAGTTTAGGTAGTGACGATTCAGATTCAGAGAGTCCTTTCAAGTTTAAACCAACTCGATTTCAGCATTGAAGCTGGAAACAAAAAGCACATGAATAAATGAAACATAAAGTCTCAACGTTTAAGAATAAATTAGCATTACACTTGTCACCAGCAAAAGCTATATTTGATTTGAATATGTCTATCTTATATCTGGGAACTTAGATACAGTAGTTTATGTGACAGGTTAAGTTTATGGTACATACAATTCCTCTTCATGGCATTTTTCTCCCTTTTTTATTGGTCACTTGGTTAAGTGAACCACATCACTGTGGTTCTCCTCGAGGTTTCGCGTTTTTCCTTGCCGAAGAAGTAGGATCTAAGAACAGGAGATGCTGGGACAATTATCCATTTGCCTGCCTGTTGTTGGACATTCTGTATTTGAATTATTAATTAATTATTATTATTATTGTACAACAAGGGACCGACGGGGAGTCCCTCCCTCCTGTGGGCTCACCACCTGCAGAGGGGTTCATAGGGTCTGGGTCTGAGTAATAGAGTGCATAGAGTAATGGGCAGCGTGCTGCCCCCGCGACCCAGCTGGATTAAGCGGGAGAAGATGGATGGATGGATGGATAGTACCAGAATATATTTACGTTTCATTACTACGCCTTTATATATTTTGTATTTTTTTTTGCAAGATGAATTAGCAAGCATGTATTTAGGAGAGCATTCGCCTTAATGGTAGTATGGTATTAGCAGCATTACATCACGCTGTACTTGTTCCAGCGCCAGTTTAAAATACCAACTCCGACAAAGCCAGACACTGTTACCCACCTCCAACACTATAAGCCAATAATCATTTTGTGTCGTGGTCAGGCCGCTTTCCGACTTGCGCGTAGCCTTAAGCGCCGAGCACCTCCACGCCGCTCGCAAATATGTTTACGGATTCTTCCAACCGACTTAATCTCCAGATGAGGCAGATTTCCTACGCAACAATTCTCCCTGTGTCTGCAACTGTACCTCTATGATTGAAAGCGCATGCGAAATGATTCGTCTTGATGTCCCTAATCCTATTCATTCTCTGATTAAAAAACATATGTCAAGCTTTTTTTCCTCCATGTGGATTTAATTAATTCTTGGCCTTTTTCAATAAGAGTTACACGTCTTGGTGGTCTGTTTCCGTGGCGGTGTGAAAACGACCATGCACTTCCATAACCTTTGTAATTAGATCCCCTTCACTCTTTGCAGACCTCTCTATACTACACTCCCCCATGTCCAATTTGGTCACAGCATGGCGGAACTAGAGCCCAGGGAGTCTTCCGCGGGACCCTTACCAGGCCAGACGATCCGGGCCTCATTTAGCCCGGCGGAGACACCTTTCACTGGGCATGGACCTCTCCTGGCACCGGGCAAAGCGAAGAGAAAGCTAAACTAATTACTCCAGGGGCTACGTCTAAGCCAGGGTTTTATCCGGACAATAGAGGCCTTTAACTGGAGTGGACTGTCCCGCTTTCAGATTCCTGTTTGGACGCTCCCACTCCCACAATGGGGCTTCCATTAGTGTAATTAGGGAGCGGAGTGCAGTGCAGTTTTTTGCTCAAAACCTGGATTCTTTGGCGTGTTTTTGACCTCCAGACTTCGGGGATGTGTAATTGTAAGGAGTCTCAATAAAATAATGGAAGGATTGCTTTTTTGTTGTGGTATGCATCAATTTTTTATTTTTGGTTGGCAAGAGGTAAGGCTACAGGTAATAAAAATGACTTTGAATATTGTGGTTCAAGTCAGACACATTTTAAAGGCAGTTTACCAGATTTTTCCTTTCTTAAAACATGGACAAAAGCAGCATGTATTCTTTTTAAATTGTTTGCTTTGTTAATGGTGCACTGTGTAACTTTTTGGTCGGGAGTCTGTCACCTTTTTGTTCCACAGTGGCCACGTTTACATGATGTTTTTAATTCCGAATTAAATAGATTACCTGTAGTTCTTCCAGCGCACTTATTAGAAAAATTGTTTCGGTTGGAGACCAAAGTTTGCTCTGGGCGCCTTTTTGCAGAGCGTCATCGCGTCAGAACAAACATGCCCTGAACAACCGGAATTATTTTTTAAATGGTATAAATGTTTACAGATTTTTGATTGCAGAATAAATTGAATCAGCTTTAACATCGAAATAAACCACCCACTTAATTCGGAATAAAGTTTAATTCTGAATAATCATTAGGAATTAACTGTTTACATGGTCTTTTAAAAGCAGAATTAATTTTTATTCCAATTTAAATCATTTTAATTCAGATTTAAAGCTCTCATGTAAACAGGGCAAGTATGATAGTAACAGTTTTACCTTATTCTTGTGTAATTACAAGTGATTTTATTGGTCAGAAATACCTAGAACACCAGACAGGCTTATGCAGGCAAAACTGTCTTGCCTCTCCACAGATCTGACCAGTAACTTGGCCTGGTTTGGTCTTGGTGATAGAAGAGTTTAATGCTGGGAATACTTGAAAACTAAACCTAACCCTCTAACCCTAAAGACAAAGTAATAATATTATTTAATTAATATTATTCACCACTAAGCTTATAAGGAGGAGATTTACTGTCACAGGAAAGCTAAAAACGACTAGCATGCTAACCTCACACAAGCATAATTTACCGGTTAGCGGATGATAAAGGTCATTTTTTACTTAAATGCAGTTTTTTGATCCTAGGAGCTGCTTTTACCATACATATGTACCTGGACTAAACAAATTTCACTTTTTCACGTGAAACAAATTGGGTACAGTTTGTTTTAGTGTGAACCCTGCTCCAAACCACATGCTTTTACTTTTTAGGATTGGCTGCAGAATTGTGAACACACTAGCACCAAGCTGATTCTTCACAATCTGAATTATGGTGATGATGAAGAAGAGGAGAGACTGAGATGGTTCATGGTTCTACTGCTGCAAAGAGCACAATGACAGACGACCAGTAAGGGCCTTATAAGGACACATAACTCAAGACTTATTTTAAGCAAGCTTTTTCCACTATATTTCATTTCTTACAATATGCTGATGGGTGTACTGAGTTTATAATGCTATTAAAATAAAATGGGACAGTTCCAGGTTTTGAATTTTAATGACATTTTTGATCACTCAGTAGTTCCTATATAAGAATAAACGATGCAGTCACTGACTATTGGTTAACTCGGGTTGTGAAAAATGAAATGATATACTCCCGTGCTCAATTTTTATCACTAGAAAACAAGATAGAAGTCCTGGTAATGAACCACAAATCAGTGCTTTTGAATTTTGTAGGGTGCTGCAAGTATGTGTAGAGCTTTTTCCTACATTTGACCCATCTGCTGGGTTAGGTGCCCATGACAAAACCAATCGAAAGAGACACCAGAGGATATGCACTCCCCAAATATATAGAATATCTTTGCCTAAAATGTGCATTAATGTGGCAATAAGCAGTAAAACACCTATAATGGAATATAGGCAAGATAGATACGTTTAATGCACTACAGTGGAACATTCCAGGCAAAGTACTAACATCTCCACGGGAACAAGCAAGTTGCAAATGGTCCAGTGACACAGTGCGCTTTTCATGCCAAAGTAAAAAGAGAATTTCTATTAAAACAAATCAGTAAATGGATGAATATACAACACACTGTAATTTTTATTGTGGGGTAAAAAAAAAACACCAGTTCCTCCAATTGGACTTCCATTAGCCTAATTTGAAGACATCAGTAATAATAAATGACATGGCCCGGGTCTGGGTTTGTCCTTATTTCATCTCTGATACGAGGACCTGCAGACTTTTTAGTAGCTTTTTGCCCGTCTTTTGTTGATAATGAAACAAACCCGGGGCACAAAGTCATATCTGATGAAGACTCTTGAGTAAATCATCTTATTTCCATAGCAGGAACCAGCCTCAGAGGAGATAATGCAAGTCCTGATCTTAAAACAATTTGTGCACCGCTAAAAATACATCTGACGTTTATGTCACATGGTCAAGAGTTAAAAGAGTCAAAAATATCGAAAATCAGATACTAATCGATAAAACTAATATCGAAACTTGATACTAATAAAAAAGTCACTTTCACAGGACAAAAATGAACGTTTCCTGAAAGTCTTTAGAATGATCTTGAGCTGTATGGAAATGTTATACAATGGTAATGTTAATGGTGGAATTGTAATATTCAAGTAA
>JACN01083046.1:0-34002 GCA_000787155.1 Scartelaos histophorus | reverse complement strand
ATTATTATTATTATTATTAATCTGATTTAATCTGATATGAAGAGTCATTGTTTTGCCTTTTCAGTGAATAGGGGAAATATTTTTGAAAACACTATTTATATATTTCTCTATCTTACGTCTTACATACTTGATTTGAATGGCTTTTTTACTTTAAAAATCAATTTCCATTATAAAACCCACATTTCTACATATATTTGTGTGTAGCTCAAATTTAACATGCAATTTGTAATAACTGTTTCCTCTGTACATAAATGCATGTCTCAGCATAAACTATAGCTGCTTGTATATTTTAGGTGGAGGAATGGAGCAGTGTCTTACAGCATTGAACCCGAACTGCTGGGGGCAGGCGCTTCAGATCAGTATGTACTGCATGTACTGCAACATTATACAGATATCAGTGCACTTGTATTAGAGAAAGGAGGCTCAATGATTATACTTGGAATAGGCACAGGTATGAAAATATATATATAAGGTTTATCATGTAAGTCATTTTTATATTTTTTTTACTGGGCTTAGTCAAGTGTAATATAGGCTTACATGTTAAAGCATTCAAACATGTGAACTCCTGAGCAGTTGCTTTCAGGGTCTTTGAGTTCATTTAAAATGTGTAACGTCCATCCCACTTTGTTTTTTAACATTATTTCACAGGTATGTGCTTCCAAAGAGTCCCCATATGAAATGCCTTAAAAAGTAAAATAAACTTTATTGTACTCAGCAAATAGTACTTTTTATATAAACAGACTGAATCCAAAACTTAGTCAGGTTTTATTTTGGTAAATATATCATATCATTTATTATTTATTTATATTATAAATTACTTATTCTTTATACAGTTGACTCTTTTCGCTTTTTACCTCAAATGTTGTTGACCAAAATACTGACATATGCAAAAGTATAATTTCTATGATTTCACAATTGTAAGATCAGGCTCAGAAATGTTATAATTTATTTGTTTAATATCTGTATTGACTCCACTACCACTTCTACTTTAATAGCACTTAAATAAAAAGAGCAAATTATAATCTAAATGTGAGTTCTATAGTGTGATGTTATTTGCTCATTCATGTTTCAAATCAAGTCTCTTAGGTCAATAGAATAAAAATAGCACCAGCCTCTCTGAAAAGGAGCTGTAACCAAATGCCTTGTGTCATGAATGCCTATAGTTCACTATAGGTCATTACGTTTTACAGAGCTTACCTGAACAAGTTAGTTTGGATTGAACATTTATTTTTAGCATTATTATATTTCCTTGTTGTATCTTGTTAGGGTTTTTAACCTAGTGCGTGTTTGAATGATTTTGATGTTTTATGGTTTAATGTTTTATTTACTAATACACTTTTTTTTTAAAGGTCAGGATTTAAAAGTTTAAAAGTTCATTCATCGTCTCGACAGCGAAAACCCTCTGAGGTGGTGGAGGGCGTCATCCATGCAACACCCAACACGGAGCATGCACATCAGAACATTGATTTGTGTGATTGAGAACGGTCTGGCTCGCATACCTTTGTCATCTGGGTGAAATCCCTCTGTACCGCCGACTTAACGTGACAACGAGAGGCAGGAGAGGGAACAGGACAGGTAAATATGGATCCTGACAAGTACCATGGCAGCGTGGCACTTGGACAGGATCACAACAACACAAACTACACACATTACTAAAACACAGAACACTAGTACAACCCAAAAGTTGTGGGAAGCACAGAGACACACAGCTGGAGCCAGGCCAGTGTTTAGACAACCCAGACACATCACAGACACATAGGTTAGTGGGAGCTCTACTGCATAGTGTTAGCAGTACAGCGTTACAGCAGCATGTGGTAGCTATGCTGTGCAACTGCTCATTAGACTTAGCTTCAGTTTTTCAAGATGATCTCTCAGGATGACCCCTGTGCAGTGCTTGAGACAAATGTATGTACACTCTTTAGGGAAGAACAAATTGGTAGACATTAATTTAAAATAATCTTTCATAATATTGTATCTTTAAAATGTCCAGAATGGATTGGATCTTCAGTTGGAGGATTGCTGTCAATTGTCTACACGCTTCATGATTCTGGCTGATACTTGTTGACCGCAACACGATGTGGTAAATGTATTTCTTCATTTAAGTGGTGAGCTCATGTTTTATTTCTCCATAGTCCATTGTTTCTCTTTCAATCAGAAGTTGCAGCTGCAGAAACATTTCATTTTCTTCACTTGTTGATAAAAAGTGCATTCTTCTGAGTTTTCTGACAGCCGAGTAGTTGTACTGTGGGGGATTTGAAATCTCTTGAATGTTACTTGGATTCTTTCCACTTGACAAAGAAGTTGCTCCTGGGCTTATCTTCATTTTTCTCTCTACGAAAATGTGCAACATGGAACAGAATAGAGCTTTATTCAACGCCTTCGTATCTCTCTTGTGTGAGAAAGACCTTGACACACTTATGTAATCTTCTGTGTGGCAGCTATCCAAGGTGTTTGTGCTTACTGTAACTTCAATGCACCGTCATATGTTTGAGCTCTGAGCTGAGATACCAGCCAAATAAATTCTCTTCTTTATCTTCATCATCTTTGCCCTCGCCAGTGCTCGAACAAGAGAAAACATATGCAGGGACACACATCCAGAGGCTGACCTGTAACACAGAGTCAGTACTGTACTTACCTGCCTGCCCTGCGGCAGTCGGGTCTGACAACTTGGATTTCTTGAACATCTTGCCGTTGATCTGAGCTCTGCTGGATCAGGCTCTGTAAAACAACACAGGGTTACAGAGAAAAGTTGTGGTCTAACTGTGCTGTTCTGCCCACTCCTAATAACTGTAGTATAATACTTCTTTTCTTGTGATGGTTTTCACTTGGGTTTGTACAGCATAAGTCAGAATAGGGAGCTGGTTATACTGTACATCAGTGCAGTTTCTCTCACCAGCCAGCAGAGGACAGCATCCAGTTTGACTTATCTTCCTGCCTCTCCTCATGATTATAGATGCTACTACTACACTATGAGTGGCATTTCTTAAGAGAGTCATACACCTGTGAAGTTTTTCTTATCTTGATTTTGATTGTTTTGAGAGCTTTGGTAAAGCACTCGTAGCTGTGACTAACAGGTTCATCATTAATGATACAGAATCATATGCTGCTCTGAATGTCCAGTTGACAGTTTGGGGTTGTTTTTTTTGTTTTTTTTTGCCATGGATCATACCCAGACGACAGACTGATTACGCATGCTGCTGTAAATGGATAATATGAAAGTGGGTTTAAGAACATTAATTATTAATAAGTCTCATATTCATTTACTTTTAAACTTCCAGGAGAACAGTGCATTTCCAGAGTCTTACACCTATACTATTTCTGTTTAGTCTTTAGTCTATTAAAATAGTCTTTATTAAAAGTGCACTAAAGTAACTTTTTGGTGGAAGGAAATATGAATTTTGCTTGTTTCTATGGAGATGGAGACATTTTACAGGTCATACCTATGAGGAGGCAAGCTCATTTGAATACAAAATGTTATACCAATAAAATTTACAGGAAATGAATAAATAGAAAATGCAAATGCAAAATAGATACGCTTGATGCCACTGAAGGACTTTCCAGGCCAGCAATAATATCTCAACCAATCAAACAGGTGACGAACCCCCCACCACTAATGTTACCTAGTGCACCCCATGTTACCTTATATTCATTTTATAACATCTACAACAAATTCAAGTGTAATCTAGCACTGAGGACATCTGTCCCAACAAACCCTGGCTGACCCTTCGTAAACATAAACGACACATGACACAACTATTTTGTGTTCTTGTAAAATCTGACCTGACTCACTTTAGGACCTTAACCTTGTTTTCCAGCAGTAATGTGGAGGAATTATGCCTTTTATTAAACTGTCAAATAATGGACCTTGAATATGTGAGTTTAAATATGTGTTTTACTAAAGATGGGACAAATTTGGACTCAGGTATTTCTGCTCACACTGGAACCAAGGCTAATACTAATACTGACGCTTACTACTTTTTCTACTTATACTACTTATACTACTACTAGTTCTAAGTTTGAAAACACTTTAAATCAGTAAGAAGACAATGTTAGAGAATGTGATGACTTAATTAAAAGTGTCTTGTCTCTGATTGAAGTGCTTAAATTATAACATTAGACTGCACTGCATAACTTTTATGATCACTAATCTTTATTAACTATAATGTGTAGTTGACAGCCTGAAGATAGAAAAGATAAGGCATTGTCTGCTGTTAGAGATAGCATCAGCTAAATTGAAAATTGCCTTGTTTGAACTTTGATATTTAAAATAATCCCATTTTAAATTTAAGGGCAACTCTGTTATGAATACATCATGTTTAATAGTTGTTTCAGTACACAACTTTTTCTTCATTTATGATAAACAGGATGCTTTTTTTTTGTATAGTACAAAAAAAATTGATATTTGTTGCATGTGTTGACACTGCAACGTATCTGCTATGTAAGCATGCATTTGACTAACAGTGGTTAAGGTTATTATTGAGATATACTTTATTTATACTTCAGGGTCAGTGGGGCAACGTGCTGGCGCAGTGGGTGACCACAGTGCAGTGCCTGCCGGGGGAATCATATCCAGATCTTGAGCTAAGTTTGTTCAGGACCACCCTAGTCAGAGGAAGAGCCTAGTTTTGCATGTAGGTTGGTGGAAGGAAACGAACCCAGACACATAATTCATTAATTCAAACTCCACACAGACTCCACCCACACAATAATCTTTTCTTGTTTTGTTTGTATTGGCCATACAAATGAAATAAATATATAAATAATAAGTAATAACGTAATTTTTAAACATATAAATGTCTATTACCATTACTTAAAATGTCAAAGAATAACCTAGAGTGTCTTATCTTAGCTGCTCACAAGCATCAGCATGTGTTATAAAGAGACCCTGGCCCCTGCAGTCGTCTTGGCTCAGGGTAGTGTTAGAAAAAGCGCGACACTTTGCATATGGTAAAATCAAAACAGCCTGAAACAGGAGACACGCTGACAGGACAAACCCACTGCTTTTGCTTCTCTACTCAACCCACTCAACACTAGACATTTTTATACCATTACTATTGCGTAATTTCAGTAGGGTAAAAAAAAATCCACCATCGGAGCTATATAAACTGGAGCTAAACTAAGAAAATATCGCAAAAATGGTACTAAGAATTAACGCATAACCCCTAAGCCTAACCTACTCTAAACGAATTTGATTATAGCAGGCAGTTAACAAGCAGTGGACTCTGGATATTGATTTAGAAATGCATATATTCAATATTCAGTACACAATATTCTGTTAACCTTGCTACAGTGCACTTGCCTGACCAGCCAATCCCTTGCATTCTGTTTGAATCCAGAAGGGGCTGGAACTGGACAATTCAGAGTGAAAACCTGTGTTCAAACTTGAAATGTGGAAGAAATCTCTTGAAAATGTTTGTAACATTCAGAACATCTCCATCCTTTGAGTTGTTTTTGTATTTTTTTATGCGTAAGCAGCCGTGCTCTCTGATTTGCTAATCTACCTGTCAATCACACCCTCTGAAATCAAGGAGACAGGATACAGCTCCAGATCCATTCGCCTTTATAAAGTTTTGTCAAAATTTTGTCTGACTGGCCAGGTAAATAGTGCACTATTGCTAAAACATTTGATAAATTAACATTTTACCAAAACATGCAATTAGTGTGATAAAAGTGGTTTTAAAATGTATATTAAATTCATACTATTAAATTGGTTTAGGTTGTATTCCAAAGGTTTCTCTAGAGTATTAAGTTACTTTGAAAGCTATTCTTATTATCTTACTTGTTGACATTTTATGCACTTAACAACTCATCTACCAAATCCAGAAGCTTAAAGTAGATTTGAGCTGTCAGTTGCTGTACCACTGTCATGCTCCACTTGTTATTTCTATACGCAATACGGCTTGATTTTTGAACCACATAATAGTTTGTATTTAATCTCTGACTCTGTTACTTTAGACATTTGCACATTTACTGCCGTCACCCCTTGTTGAACCCCTTGTTTGTTGCGTCTTTGTGAAACCTAACACCAAATTAAATCAAGTGACGATGTATAGCTACAGTTGAGTGCGCATACATCCGCCACTTAAGCATAAAGAGATGACCTCTGCTTGTTAGAACAATATCTCAACTTGACCTGTTTTATGGAAATAATGGTTACAGTACAGTGATGAAAGTTTAAGGAACACACAGTACCCAAACATGTGCATTCATTTGTGTTCTTTGTTAGTACTTCAAAGCTAACCCGTTTACAAAAGGGAGTATTATATAAAAAGGTACTGACAGATTTATCAGTTGTAATACATGACAGTGCTGCATATAGTGTGTGAGTGTATGACATGTCCTATAATGATTTTGCCAGCCACCACACATGACTGCACCACTGACTCTTGAAATGCCATCCGCTAACTTCTCAAATGTCCTCCTCGCATCACCCGCTTCTGCTCCGTGTACAAGGCATAAAGTGTTTTCAGACATGTACCTCATCCTGATGACAAGGCCCAGTGATGACAAATGAGCAACTAATGGTGCCATCTTGACTCCCAATGGATGTACCCATGTACCAGGATAAGCTAACATCATCATAAATGTTACAGTCCCACATAGCTGAAGCTTATTTATTGTAATTTGTCATTTTATATAACTTTTTTGTTGTTTTGTTGTTGTTTGGTTTAAAAGACTAAATTCCTCTGCATCTTCTTAGCTTGTGCACAGATATTTGACAGACACAGACAGTTCAACCAAAAGCAAAGTCAGTGAAGTTTTATATATTGGTAGGATCCAATGCAGCTCAATGTAATAATTAATTGTTTTTAAAATTCTCACTTAACTTTTCCATCTACTGAAACATTTGAAATGCATTGTATTGTTTTCAGTTCCTCCTAGTTGTCTAGTAGTAATTATTTCAATGCTTTTGTTGCATTATCTTTTTGACCCTTGATACCACCATCGTTTTTTTGTTTTTTTGTTTTATTGTTTTTAAATACAAACATCAGCAGCTTTTACTACACCGTGCACCTTTACCCATGTCCCAAACTTCCAAACTTTTTATCTTTGCTTCACTATTGACCAAAAACTCTACACAGACACATCTCACTATGGATTCAGTATTATGGTCTAAACTTAGGTTGCCTGGCTGACCTCACCAACAGGCTGTGGCTGCACAGATTCAGACTGTGAAACTCAAACTGACCAGTCTACATGCCACTCTACAGTGATTCACATAACCAAATCTAAACTCATTTATCTTTGGCATTAAATGTATATCCAATTAAATCAAATCTGAGCATGCCTTGTAAAACGAGATAGCAACAGTTGATAGCACTTAAGACTATTTGCTGTTTTATTATTGCCTTGTGAGCAGTGTTTTTGAAAATAGATACATCACAGACTTATTTACACATTCCTCTCTATAGTAAGTATCAATGTACATTTATTAACTACTGTATAGCGTGTAGATTTTAAGTACTAATGTTCTAACCCATATGTTTGTGTGCAGGCTCCAGGGAAGAGGCCACCTACCTGCTCACAGTGTCCAGTGATCGGTCTCTCCTGTCAGCCACCACTCTGCTATCAGCCTGCCCTGTGATTTCTTCAATGTAATAATATATCCTCTGGGCAGCGTGCAAGTCGTGAGTGTTCAATGCTCTTCTACTTCTGCCTTGGAGCCAATGGCAGCCCAAAAGCTGTTTAGTTTTTTTTGTATACACCGCTGCTCCAAAGACATCAGTGGTAGAGGGGAGGGGGCACAACATGGCAGAGGGTCAAACAACAGGTTAAATACTTCTCAGAATCTGTTGTTTGTGTGTATAGAAAGTAATGCAAGAGTAGCAATCAAGATCACTATGTTCTTATTTTAATCTTTATTACTTTGGCAGTAACATTATTGCATTTTAAAATGCCATAGATCCTTTACAGGAGTTTATTCTTTATTACTATAAAATGGTATTGTAATTTCAAACTATACTATACTAGATATTTTCACATTTTGCATCTTTATAGTCCCAACTATTAGTCATACTTTAACAAGTTTTTCTTTCTTTTCTTTAAAAAACCCCAAACTGCTAAGGCAAGGACAGTTGTAATGATATTTTCCATTATTCTTCATAGTACAGAAGGGGAGACCATGAAAGGTTGTAGGGCATATCTGTCCCTCAGGACATATCTATATTTTGTGTGAGTTTTGATGAGGGACTGTGGTATTCTCTGTGCGTGTCCTCTGGAGCCCAGATTTATTTTAACTCTCTTTGAGGCGTGCCAGCCGTGGTCCATAGAGACCTTAACACATAAATGATGCTTACTGTAGGTGTGACCCCCAGAGCACCCTGCACTGTGCCATCAACAGCTGCTATTTGTTATTTTCCTGTAGACATGGCCGACAACTGTTAATAACCAGTGTTAATAACTCTGCTGTGCGACTCTAAAAAGACATTACTTTAATTTTTAAATCAATAGTGTTTGTTTGAAAATGTCACTGTAGTTCAATGTTAGACGATGTTTTTTCTGTTGGCTAGTGTTCACCAAAAATATTTGCATTTGTGCTTTTTCCCTGCATCATTTATCCAGCAAAAGGTGCACTTGTTTCAATGTGCCTGAAGTCAGCAATGCCATTATCCATGAGACAGTGATCATGGCCACCCTCCACAATGTTTTTTTACTACATTCCTTTCTGACTGAACCTTTCTTGCCCCGATAGTAAAACCTGTGAACTTTGACCTGACTAAGCACCTAGGGCCATATTTCTCTCACTGTGTATCATATATCTTCTGCAGTTCAGTTGGCCTTTCCTGCTTATGAGAACTACCTAGTTTGAGCAAATCCTATCCTCACTTTTCAAAGTGATTACAAAGTCCTTTAACTTTGAAAAACTAAATAAAAACATTTTGATATTTAAAACAACCAGGCAGTAAGAAAAAGACACTAACAATTATTTACAATGAATAACAAATAATAATAATAACAACAAATAAATAATACACATAAAATCAATGAAAAGTGTTTCTGTAAAAATTTGTTTAAGAAAGATAACTATGTTTAACATATAACGATATTTTTCCGATAATTTCAAAGTGCGTTTTCAGTTCAATTCAGTTCATCTTTATTTCGGATTAATGGTCAATTTTTAAAACAAACAAGGATCGTGACAATGCAACAAACTAAACATTTATGTTTTTAAAAGAGCCATACCAGTGTCTCCACATATTGTACTGATATCACATTGCACTGAATCTTATTTTTGTGAGTGACATTATTATTTCATTGCCTGATTTGTTCAGTCTGCAGATAAAACTGTACATTAAAGTTCTCAGTACAACTTGCAGAGAGTTCACTCATGCAGAAACATTTCTGTCGCATTTTGTCCATCGTAGCCGCCTCAAAAACTCCCACAAAGTGTAATTGAAGTCACCTGCAGTCTTGGCAAACTGGCTTTTTTGTAATTATGCTGCGTTCTATTGAATGTCGGTCATTGTAAATGCGTTCCATTGCAACAGCTGGGGAAAATATGGATTCCCAAGGAAGTTTAATATTTATTTTGTTAGCTTATGTAGTTAGCGTCCGAGTCGGATGGATTTCTGAACACGTAAGAACCAAACTGTCACAGATAGCTAACATTAGCTTACAGATTCAGTTTATTAGCTGGAGCTAGCAACATTAACGTTATTAACACTCATAAGCTCATAAGGTAAACAAAATGAACATGAAACTTTCTCGGGCATCCACATTCTCCAGACTGTTGCAATGGAACACATTTACAACGGATGTCGAGAGAACTGACGACCGACATTCAGTAAAATGCAGCATTTATCTAAAGGTGTGTGTACAAAGGTGTACAATATGATTTAAACAACAACTACTTAACATCATTTATACAAAAGAAAAACTTACACAAAAAAGACTTTGCCTGAGCGTAGAGCAGAGTTTTGACAATAAATTCAGTTAAAAGAGCAAATGACTTGTCAAACTGCGAGTAAACCAAGACCAGAACAAGGTCAAATTAAAATCAAATTAAACACACAGTATACAACATTTTTGCCAGAAAATAAACTAAAAGAAAAACATTGTTGCTGTTGTTGTTTTCATTTTAGTTGTGTTTATTGTACTGTCTTTATTAATTTTATTTTTTTTTTTACTTTAGTATAAAATGTACTAAAACATCCTTACTGTGAGTGGGCTTGCATCTCCACAAACCTGATTCTCATTTGCATCTTGTTGCTGTGCTGTTCCTTTGGCTATAATATTTCACAATAAGACATCAAATCTATCTCAATGGAGAATGTTCCAAAGTGTAGTTTTAACTTTATATTTATCAGGTGACAAAGTTACACACTGTACCTTAAAAAAATACAATTATATACATAAAAACACACTTGCAATTTTGTCAGGTTGAGACCCTTGGTGGTATTGTAATATATTTAGTTTATTTCTAAAAGACTATGCACTGTACTAGTTTCTTTGTACTAGTTTAGTGCAGAGGTCACCTCAGCACAAGCCTATATGTTTTCAGGTGTAATACAGACATAGGGGCCTAATGCTTAAGTATACTTACATTTTCGCCAGATCCTTAGCTGGATTACTGGTTCACATACATAGAAAGCTGACGCCATAGGTCTGTTATGATTTATAGGTGTCATGTGAGATATGTCACTTGCTCATGTCATGCTCAGGATGAAAAGTGACTTAATGTTATTTATATGACAAAGGCATGCAAAAGACCAATATAGAAACATGCTATTTAATTGTCCAGCATTTATAGGCAGATCAAACACTGATGATGACTTGACATTCTCTATTGAGCATTTGCATCTATTATCTCCATTTATCTAGATATCTAGCTAGATTTTGAGCTGATTTCTTTCTTGTCCATCTTGTTTTTCTTTTCCTCCTCTCCAGTCATTGGTCTCAACACAAACATTCCTGGATTGTGTTCCAGGAGTTATTTGGTTTCTGTCTCTCCTTCACGGATGCTTCTTCCTAGACAATACCTCAAAAAGTCACATGCTCAGTGATAGCTAAGTATTCTTTACATTCCCTAGTCACATTCTGTATAGCTGCCTAGTGTTATTTCTAATGGACTGCCTTGGTTCACACTCCAGCTCCTCTGGCTCCCTGCTGACTCTCTTCCACCTCATTTAGCCACAATATACTATGGTTCCATTTTCTTCTCCCTGAAGCTAAATCCCATGTTATTCTTTCATTTAATTTCCTTTGATCTGTGATTTACTGCTACATCAGCGCCAGATAAATGTATGATTTTAGTTCAGCAATAGAATAGATTTCATGAATGTGTGTCAGTGTGCATGCTTTTGTAGTACTCTCAAATTATTGTTAAATGGAGCCGCCACAGGAGGCAAAAGCAGCCTGTTGGCTGAGTGACTCAAAGCACATTCTGAGTTTGACCCCTCGGGCACGTGTGCTTTTGTATGAGTTTGCACTTTCCAACATCAACCCCAAAACACCAAGCCTAGCTCAAGATCTAGAGATGGATGCCCCGACACTACTGTATGGCACCCACTGCTCCTGACATGTTGCCCCAGCAGTATTGGAAGTGTCAAATGCATAGGACATATTTCCCTATGGCTACAATAAAGGCTTAGTCTAGACTATTATGACTATTATAGACTATAGACTATTATGGTAGCTTCACTTTACCATGTTATTACAATTTGGCTGCATAATAGATGGTATCATTAAATAGTATTACCAAATGTAATATTATTGTTGCTTCCCGAATACTTGTCTCTGGAGTGAATCATTGTGAACATACATATTGTCAGTCTCTGTATCTATGGTCTCCTAATGTTCTCACATCCCAACCTCCAAGTGACTAAAGTGTAGATGATGGCAGAATGTTGATTTATTTGTTTATTCCTAATCTAGCTGTACTTCTTCACATAAATATTGTTTCTGTGATACTGAATATGTTTCAAAGGCGACACTGTTGTGTAACACCATTACACCACTATAGCCTTCATTAATACTTTGAACTTGGAAATCAGCGATGATACTTAAAGCTTGACATTGAACACACAAAATAGGTCATAACAAATGATTGTTTACTGCTCTTTTTCAAGTTCATTTATTGAATATCAAAGCAATTTTTATCTTTTGTTTTATCTTTTCATGTTGAAATATATTTTTTAGTATTGGCCACTGTGTGACCCTGCAGTGAGTAGTTACGTAAACTAAGTAACCTTCAGAGACATCGTACCTCTAAAGTGCATAGAGGAAGTATTGAGGTGGAAGAAGCAGTGCACCTCCAAATTTATCTGATGTGTGGTTTTTACACCCCTCTGCCTCTGAAATGGTGTTGGGTGCATCCCTGTCATAGAGTCAACAGACTGGAAAAGTCCATTCTGTCTGCATTACTTTTTCAATGAAATAGCTCACAGAATGATGCACATGGGAGTCATCTCTGAGGAACAAAAGAACAAAAGTGACAAACAGGTGGTGTTACTTATATAAACATCTACACACTTAATTTACTATATCATAGTTTAAAGGTTTAATCATGCTAAATGTCAGGACCAAAGTTTCATAATTTGATTTTTATTTTAATTTGTTCCAGAAACAAAAACAAATGATATAGATCCATGTGTGCTGTTTGAAATGGGATAATGTGGTGGCCCACTGGAGCATGTTACCGACATGTGTACATGGTCCACTTACAAAACCCTAAGGCTTTTTTATACATGTGTTACAAGTTTGAAAGTGAGAAGGTGTTAATTATATAGCACTAGTGTAATAGGTTAACCCTATAAGAAAGATTCCACTGACACTAATCTGAGTGTGTCTAAAAGCTGTAATGTGAGTGTCTGTACATGCAGAAAGCTGGACAGACTTTTGCCCATGGACATAATATCTCTTCATACGTGTTCACTGACAGTTTAGCAGCAATGCCAGGGCTTTCTATTCTTGGCACACGGCTTTTTTAATTAGAAAGTGCCGGTGTCAACGCGCCAAACAATTAAACCCACAATATCGGAAAGTAAGTGGTGACAACTGTATTGGGTGCAGTTTACGACAAGACTATTGGACATTACTTAGTATGGTGTGTGCTCATATGGGGCATTTGAATTAGCAAAAACTAGGTTGATCTTTCATTTGTTCTGTCATTATTGTATTTTATTCCCTTCACTGGTGCAGCTGATATTTCTGGGTTCAGGTGACCATACAACTTTCAAAGGTCTATAATATTTAATTACGACAGTTACCATTATTGAAATGACCATTATTGTTGTTTTTGTATTGAAATATACCTAATTTAAGGTTCTTAACATAAGTTATCAGATTAGCAAAGTTTTCATTCTGGATATACTGGACCTTGAATGCATGGAACACAAAACTTAGTGGATTTCAACAATTCAAAAGCTTTAATATTTAGTTTTTAAATTTGAATTACTCTCACCTGGGAGTATGGCAACATCACATTCCTCAATGAATCTTCCAAATTCTTCTCACTTTTAAAAAGGCATGTTGGTGTGTACCTGTGCTGTGGGTTTATTAAGCCAATAGTCTCCCCTATAATATCCCCCATGATTCCTGTTACAGCTTTGATTCCCTACAGACTTACATATTTATATGTGTTAGAATGTCAGGCATATGCAGAATGAATATTATGTTAAAATTATACATTTGTTAGCACCAGCCTTGAGTTTCTCCTAACCTCAGAGGTCAGGGGGTGGAGGTTTGTGTGGCCTTCCTGGAATCTCTCCACATCATGTGACCTGGCTGCTTAAGAGGTAACGGAGACCTCTCTAATTACAGCCAGTGCGCAGCTCCCTCGTCTCTAAAGAACGAAAATTCTGTCAAACAAATATCTTTCGTCCTTGCATACAAGAATTACATTTTTAGAAAGTCTTCAACAGGTTCATCGTTAACACTGTACTCCATCTAATTTTGTTACTCTGCAGACTCCACCCCTGTGGCCTTTCCCTTGGTGACTGCTGTGATAAACTCAGAGCAGCAGTGGTCATGCTACACCCACTCCGCTCATAAAGGCACCACCTGTTGTCAGTGCGTGCCAGGAGTGCACTACACTTGGAATACCGCAGTCCTGGCTCTCCGCTCAGTCCCTTATATCCCAACCCTGGGACCTTTTAGCTACTGACATGAATCCAATTAATGATCCCCAATCCGCTGCACACAGAAGGCAAATACACAAAGGACTGAGAGGAGAGACACTGGGTTTAGCTGCAGGGTAATTCGGGGTGTACATTTTGCATACTGCTCATTCACAAGCCACATGACAACAACAGCAAAAGGGTTTTAAAATAACCACAACCAGCATTGAACGGATTTCCTGGTTTTAATAGGGTCGCTGGAACATGGGAGGTGGCGTTGAGGAGTGAAGATTGGCTAGAATGTGCTGGTTTGTAGTTGAAACTGTGTTAACTTCATGAACGTCATTTAGTTGGGGCATTTTTTCTTTCTCTCTGTCCAAAATAATACATTACGGCGCTTGTCATTTAGACTTTAAACTGCACATGATCAGTGAGAAAATAGACACGTCCTGTGGTGACGGCATGTGTTATTTTTTCATCTCTAATTAAAAGGCTGAAGCAGATTATGAAGCCGCCTGTTTTAATACTACGCTGCATCTATAATTTGAATGCAACTCAGTGTAAAAGTATTGTAGGTATTCAGAATGCAGTACTCAGATGTAGCAGAATACATTACAAAATACATTTTAATGCATTTATTCAGTATTCTGTAACTAAATGCATTTTCACAGTATTCTTCTGATCTGTAGGTAGTTCCACTTAGCACATACTGTTGTTGTCCCTTCACCTCTAATGACCCTCATTGGTGCAATAAATATCCTTCTGTTCAGTGTGATGATATAGCTGTAATTAAAGTCCAATTTAAAAGATGAATATTTGCAATTTAACTTCCATAATAGAGCTAATGTTAGTAGTCATTTATTCTTACCAAATATGTATCGGACATTTTTTATTGTAAAGATACAGAGGGATTTTCTTGCCCTTGCATAAAACTAAGAACCTAAGGTGACCGTGTGGTAATTGTAAACTCACTTGTGACAGATGAATCATTACTGAGATGGAGTTGGATATATACAGATATATACTTTGGAGGGCTGGAAAATGTCCTGTTGCGTTTGGTAAACACCATATGATACAGTGATATGTTGTTTTCTAAATCCTACAGTCTGTTTAGCTGATGATTAATGGGTTGTCTGTTCTTTGCGTAGTTCTCAATGGGGAATGCATGTGCGCAGTATCCAGTAAAATCAGTGCTTCAGTCGTAAATCTGTAAATCAACAGGAAAAAGAATGTGTTCCTCCAGAAATGATACAATCAGGCATGAGGACAATAATTAATTCAAATGTAGTTTAGATTCACAGAATAAAAACACATTTTAATTTTCGTATATAATTTATTTTATTTTTTCAATCTTATTCTCATAAATTGTAAAATAATCTTTAGAGTTAAAGCTACATATGTTTATTAATATAAAATATTTTCTGTCATCAATTTACTTTGAATACTACTAGATGCCAGCAATATTAGATTCACAGAATAAAAACACATTTTAGACAATTTACTTCGACTACTAGATGCCAGCAATTCTATTTTTCCACTTTTTCCTCACCCAGCCTGAAACAAATACTTTACGTCCATTATAATTGAATGAGAATGTAAACCAACTGTTAGTGTGAACATGGTTTTGTTTCCTTTACATAAAAATGTACTTCACATTTTTTCGTCAACTTTGTGTTTTTGAAATGTCTTTATCCAGAATCCTCCAAATGTCACCAGTTTCCTTGTGTGATGGATGATGTTCTGGTCCATGGACTCTAACCCACTTGAGCTCCTCTCATCTGTAAACACTCTGGACATCTGAGCTGCTGACAACTTTTCACATGGAGCTCAATTTTTCTTCCATCTCAGGATTTCAGCAAGAATCGTTTCAAGAGTAATTCTTCAGTATGGAATAATAGATTAATTATTCTAGTGTCAAGCAACTTACAGTCCAGTATCGTTAGTCCAAGTAGAAATTATACGTATTAGTGGTTTTACTAATAATACTTTTGATATGCAACTTGATTTCTGAGAGTTTTGAATTACGCCAAAAACAAGTATAAACAACATTAAATAAAATCTCGTAATAATTGTTTTTATTTCTATTTTATCTTACAAGTTTCTCAAAGCAACACAGTAATTATTCATTTACGTCACTGCTTTACCACTTAAACCCTCTTGGGGGGGCATTCACTGGTCACAGTTGCACATGCACCAAATCAAAGTTGTGCCTAAACCCAGGACTTAAACTGGACCAGACCAGGACTGAACCGGGTCTAAAACGGGACTAAGCAGTCTCCTTCAGGACTGTGCTCAAACCTGTTCAAGTGTGAATGCACCTTCAAAATGTCTATATTATGCCATTTTCTGATCTGTTATAAATGTTGTTTTCTCCTCACAAACATACCTAGTTGTGTTTTGTTTCATTCACACGTTTAACACATAAACCCTACATATTTAGAATGTGTTCTTCTTTCAAACAGAAAACCCCCCCTTCCACCTTGTGATGTCATATAGTAATACAGGAAGTGCTCCAATGTCTTTACTAGAACAAGAACTAGAATCGTTTGGATAATTTAGCTTTTGATTTACAATACCTACTACACAAAGGGATAAAGATAACTGCTGAAAACTACTGTGTCATGACATCTCAAGGTGCAACTGAGTATTTTGAGCCTTGGAGATGGAGACAGACTAATAATAAAGGGTTACTCAAACATACCACAACTCTAGGTATGTTTTTGATGAGGAAACAGCTTCGTAGCATGACTTAAAGATCACAAAAGTTAATTTTGTGTAACATAGGACTTTTAAACATCATCTTGCAACCATGCCTTCCCAGTTCCTGTAATTTTGCATCCTCCACCAGTTAAAATCTATGCATATATATTTTATTTTATTTTATTTTACTTCTGTGATATTATTTGGCCAATGTTAAAGTTATCTGCTGCTTTCAGTTGCCTATTTTTTGTTCACGCTTCACTGTAAGTACATGGGGATACTCAATGAAAAACCCCTAACCCATATATTTTGAGTTCCATTCATACTATAACCTATATATTTCTCAGAATGTGGGTCATTTCAGTGGGTCAGCCTGAACTACATCCGACCTGCTGGATTAACAAGGCATTTGGGTGAACTTTGTTCCCGTTTGGCTTCATCCATCATTCATTTCACATCAGTTAACACTGCTGAAGTGAAAGAATGAAGTTGCCTTTGATAGATTGTCAGGCTATTTATAAAAACTGTTGATAAACTCGGTGTCCCCCGGTGCCCTCCTCCCTCTTTCATTGTCTGCAATATCCCTCCCTGTAAAATGCCACCTGTCTGTATTATATAACGCTCCATGGATGGGTTTTGGATATGCTGTTGACAAAATTTAATCCCAAACACACTTCAGTGAACTTGTGGTTGCTGGAATCTCTCAGCATAAGAACTGTGTGGGTTAGAGTAGTACCCAGGAAAGCAGTTGTCAGTCAGTGTTGAAGGGTATATTCAGATTTCAGAAGAGTGTTGGAAGAATGCATTGTCAGCATTGGGAATCAAAAAGTCTAACTCATGTTTACAGAAGAGGGATTTGACTTCATTCCTTTAAAGGGTCCATATTGCTACATTTTCTAATCTGTATTATAACATTGTTTTCTCATTAAAAACATAAAGTTGTGTTGTTTCATTGACACATTAAATACACATCCTGCTTATTTAGATGGTTTTCTTCTTTCAAACAGAAAACACTCTGCTGCACCTTGTGATGTCATGTGGTAATACAGGAAGTGCTCCACCGTGTTTTTAAAATCCTACCTTCTACCTTCAGTAAAATCATTTGGATAAATTCAGTCCTAGAATTTCCAATCTCAGCTAAAGAAAAGGTAAAATGTAGCTGTTAATTTGAAAACAATCACTTCATGACATCACAAGGTGGAAAAGGCATTTTGAGCTTTGGAGATGAAGACAGCCTAATAATAAAGGTTTACTCAAAATTGTGTGAATGAAACAAACCACAGCTCCATATATGTTTTGGTGAGGTAACATAACTTAAAACTCACAAGAGTCAATTCTGCATCATTTACATTTTTTAAAGCAACATAATTTCCTCCACTCTGTAGTTTAGGACTATACAAACATGTTCTGAAATGTGTGTGATTGCAGATATTTCAGAAGGGTTTATCCTTGAAATTAATTAAAGCTCACAAGAGTCAATTCTGCATAATTTAGGATTTTTAAAGCAACATAATTTCCTCCCCTCTGTAGTTTAGGACTATACAAACATGTTCTGAAATGTGTGTGATTGCAGATATTTCAGAAGGGTTTATCCTTGAAATATTTTATTGATATTTCATTTTAAAGTTGATAGTCTTTACTTGAGGCTACACTAACATGGGGCTACTCTCTTCCTTTCTCTCTACTCTCTTTCCTTCTTGTTGCTACCACTGGATGGCGTTGTAACACTTTAGGCATGCTCTAAGGTAAGTGACTATGGACCTCACATGACCACCGTCATACTCTTCCCCAAAATCTAAAGTTGTAAATGAAAACTGCCAGCTGCTCAAAATTTATAGACCCAGAAATACAAAGCAGTGTAGTGAGTATAGGCTGCAGTTGGCCAGACCATTGTGTATTGATTGCATTATGAAAATTCCCCTTTGATGATGAGTGGTGTCTTGGAGTATGTATATTCATAAACAGAAAAGAGCTCCATTTGTAAATGGCCATCCATTTCCTGGCAGGCATAAAGGCTGTGCCAGATCAGAGGTAGAATTGGATTGCCTGCACAGGGAAAGCCACTTTTTTCACACAGGCTTTCAGTACAGGGGCACTCAAACAATCCCATTATTCATCATGCATATTCATTAAGTATTTCCTATGGCTCTAGGAGTGTTTTTAAATGATATATTATTCAGATTTGGGGATTAAAAAAGGACATTATTCACGTTTATTGTCAAATTGCATTAATCAAAATGTTCAATGAATGAATAATTTTGACTGAAAAGATTATAATTTTATTTTTGCAATTTATGGGTTTAATCATGTAAGATAATAAGATATAGATATACCATAAAACACAGTCATAAACACGGCGGCTTTTGGGACTCCAGCTGTAATGGAGCTGAATTTTGTTTTTGAGGTTCTTCTGGATGTAACAAGAGTGGAGCTTCAAAGCAGAGGGTCATCCAAGGACAGGAAGAGGGTGCAGGCGAGGTGCTGAGAAGCTTCCCTCTGGACTGACGTTAGTGAGCGAATCAAGCAGTATTGACTTGTGATGATTTGTGATGTCATAAATTAGGCACCAGCATGCTAAAATCAAAATTGGCATTATATTTCCTCAGTTTTCTTTTCAGTTTCCCAATACCGGGCAATGTTTCCTCATTGAAAACCGATCTGGAATGTTTTTTAGTTTCAGTTTTGCTTGTTTAATCCTAATGCATTAGTCTTATACAGGGCTTTTCTAGACACTCAAAGTCACTGCAACTTTGTTCACATTCAGTCCTGACATGGTGGGTGGTGTGTCTTGCCTTACAACACGATCAGAGCTGTACTCAGGCCATCTCTGCCCCAGTGTGGCACCTGGTGTTCCCAGTAGGGCCCCATCCAAGTGCTAACCTAATCTTTTACACTGAAAAGGTATCTTGAATTTTTTTTCCCATCAAGATGTTTGTTTGAGGGTTGCTACTCACATTGCATTTTTGGAAGTGACCAAACAACTGACATTTCATACATTCAAGCAAAAACCTCAGTGCATTAAATCATGTGTAAGTAGACGTCCCACATCACATATACCAGTACTGACCAAGCCTTGGCCAGTTGCTAGGTTAATATATTACCTGTGGACCCCAAGTGCCATCAAAAAACCCAGGAATAGCAGTAATTTATCATGTAAGACTTGCCCATTACAAGTCTCTCTGTCTTGGTCACCATATGTCTTCCTTATACCAGCCCTGTGAACACTGGAGAGCAACTATGTAGAGACAGGAGCCATAACTCTGCAGTGATAGAGCAGTCCCCCATTTATATTTAATAAAACCTGCTTCTTTAATAACAGGCACTCCAGTTGGAACTGTCAGGTGTGGGTGTGGACTCCAGAGACACAGCCAACCTTACTGTCCCATTCTTTGCCTCGGGTTGTGTCCGTATAACAATTTTAAATGTTAAAGGTTCGATCTGTAGTTTTTGTTGGCGTTGATGCACGATTTATAAGTTAAATATATGATTTTCTCTGAAGAAAACCAAAAGATTGCTCTTGTAACTTCTTTTTTGTGTTTTTTTCCTTCATGGCTGTTGAGTTATTATGTATTTTATGGTGCTAAGATGAGGAAACAACGTAGTGAAATTGAATATTCATACATTGTCATGCCATTTTAATATGGACATAGCAATTAATTACTAATCTTTTTTTTTTAATCTAAAAAGTTGACTCTCGTTTAATCAACATGCAGACTTGTTTTTTCATTCTGTTCAGAAGCAAGATTCACCATTTACTTTATTCCCAAATTAAGGTTTGTTTTGACAATTAATGAAAATTGTGCCGGGATAATTTTAAAAGAAGAAGGTAGGAAGGAAGGTAAAAATAAAAATAAAAGAGTAGCTTTTTTTCTTCTTGGTTGCTTGACAAAACAGATTTCACCTTGAAAATCTGAACAGGACTAAAATAAATAAATGACATCTACAAACCCCATCCTGCATCATTGTAAGTCACCTCCAGTGCACTTTATTCCAACTAAACTTTATCAACCTTTTCTCGAGATCATGTCATAAAGTTTAGCTGTAAGCACCTTTTCCACAGTCGCTGACAATGACTGGTCCTGCCTCTGGGTTGGAGCTACATTATTTTACATTATTACAGAGAATCTAAACCCTCGTCGGGCCCTTGTCACACCGCGCGTTGCCTCTTATTGCACGCTCCTCCTGCAAAAAAAAAGACAAGAAGATTAATAAAGACATTCCCCTAAACCCTGGATTGCTTTGGATGATCCCCGGTCGACAAAGTGCTTTTGACACGAAGCTCATTGGTGCTAGAGGAGCTAACAGTTACACAGAGCAGAGAGAGAAAGAAAGACTGCACTATAGCATTAGTGTCAGGCTCTCCACACATTAACTCTGCATTACCTTGTTATCAGGACACTGGCATCACGTTACCCGCATGCACCATCTCTTTGGCACTGCTTCATGCTCCACTCTGTATATTCACTCTTTTTGGCACTTGGCATATGATTTTAGCTGTTTGGATGAAGCTGTTGTGCAAATTTTTTGACTTACTTGTCTCCATGGTGATATTATTGCTTTGTCTGTAATGTCCAATGGTCTGACATTACATATATCCATCGAGCATTTATTGATCATGGGTGTTTCTATTTCTGAAAAATACAAGAATTCATTCTGTGAATAGGAGCAACTCTCCACAGATCAGAATTATAATGTATCGTAGTGCTATAACCTGCTTGTATCCCTTGTGATAGATTTAGGTGGGCAGAGGCGGGCAATTCTTTTTTCCATGGGGCCACACAGGAAACAGAAAATAGTGTGGGGCTGAACTAAATTCTGCATAATATTAATTGTATTTCTTTATTAAAAAGTAGTAAATAACATTGTTTTGACAAGCTAGTAAGACTGGTAAGGCTGTATGTTATGGCTAAGCAATGAAAAAGTGAGTTTGACTTACAAAAAAACAACAAAAAAACATTTAAAATAAAAGCAAAGTGGCTTTAGTCCATGCATAAGGCAAAATTATAAAATATGTTTATTTTGTAATTCCAAATTAGCTTAAAGGGGCCAGTCAGAATCAACCTATGTGGCCCACGAGTTGCACAATGCCCCGGTCTGTTCTAAACTAAGCAGGTGATGGGCCCTTCACTAGAAATGTTACACAGTGCACCTTTAACTTTGCAAAGTTCGTTGTTGGTCGCTTTCAACAGCCATTAAATGTCCCATAATACACTATTTTCTGATCTATGTTGTAATGTTGCCTTATCAAAAACATATCTGAAGTTGTTTTTTGTTTCATTCACAAATATTTAACACACAAATCCAGCATGTTTAAACTGTGTTCTTCTCTCCAAGAGAAAACACTCTGTTCCACCTGGTGATGTCATGTGGTAATAAAGTAGGTGCTCCACTGCGTTTTCTGAGATAGGCAATTCCAGTAATTACCAGTGTTTACTGAACAAAAGGTAAAATGTAGTTGTTAACTTGAAAACTACTGCTTCATTTTAAGATTTGGGGATGTTGACAGACTAATAATGCAGAATTACTCAAACATGAATACAAAACACAACTCCAGGTATGTTTTTTAAAGAGGTGACAACTTTATAACATAACTTAAAGTAATATGGGACGTCATAGACCATAAAACTTACAGAACATAAAATATATTGTAACACCAAAATATTAAAAAGCTAAACAAAATAAAAATCACAATAGCAATCAACCTCTAATACCTAGTTCATCATGTCTGGGTGAGACTTTTTTTATCTTCTATAATATTTTTCCTTTATCCTTTTTCTAATCATCTCTCCTTGCTTGAGAAGTTAAAAACAAACAACAAAAAAACCCTTGAAAAAGATATTAGCCTTTAGTGTAGCTATACTTGAAAGTGTGACACAACGATTCATGCCATAAGGTTTAGTTATGATTCATCACCTTTTGATGGTTCACCTTCATCCTTGGACAAAAATACTGACCAAACCAACACAACTCAGGAGCTCTTGTTTTAGAGATGTATTGATTTTCCCTCCACAATCCATTAAACTTCTCACTCACTCACTCCTCTTTCATTCTTTCAGTTTGGAACAGATCAACGTGGGAACATAATGTTCTTGATCAGACTGATATTACCATCCACTGCCAGGTGATTACACTTTATTTCCCTTATTAAACTTCAAGTAACCTCCTCTTGAATTCTCTACTTAGTGCAGCATGAAAGTAGTTTGCCTGCTTCAAGGACTCATGATTGTACTAAAACAAAAGCAGCAGGGAGCCAAAACAGAGGTACACTGCACCTGCTGCCTGTTAAGGAGATACAGTCAGGTCAATGCATCAGTCACACAGAGGCCTTTAAAGGTAACTCTAAATGATTTCTTGTTTTACCAGAAACCCAAAGAGCACAAGTCAGCATTTACCCCTCGAGTTGAACTATAGGGCAATCTCATTTATTGCATGGTCTGCATTGCAAAAATCCTGGAGTATTCTTCTTTGTGGCTGTAATATAGCACTTCCAAAAACTAAGCCAAAACTGTGATCTTGAAGTCATTAAGGAGAGGATGAAAATGTGAGTTGCGGGATTGGGGCCGTGACTCTGGGAGCTGTTAACACGGTCACTGACTTCAAACTAAATAACCAAATACAACTTTCAGAATTGTCCAAATTGTTGCTCCCAGTAGTCCCATTTTAATTTTGTGTTATTCAGAATACAGTTACTTTTCTAAAATCAAAGAATACAACCGTGCTTCAGACTGCATTTTCTTTTTTGTTTAAAAAAAAAATAGAAAACAGCTATGTCTGTGTGCATTTTTTCATTCTCTTGCGATCTCTCCCTGTGATAAATGCATAACAAACTGTGCAGCAAACATAAAGCTGATTTTAATTTGGTCATGTTTGTTACAATATAATGCAACTCAATGTGGTGAAAATATTCAGAATACAGGTGTATCATTTGGATATTTATTATGAGAATGACATGAAATCAACAGAAAAAAATGCCTCTTGTCCCCCATTTGGGAGTATGACAAAAATCATGGTTTAGAAGCCCCACTGTGTAGCTTTTCAGCCAAAACACAGACAAAAATTAAAAAATTTAAACATTTGTTGCTTAAAAATAATTGGAAATGATGCATCCTTACTATGAACAGGCTGGCATCTCTACAAACCTCCATGAAATCTCCAAGGAAATGTCTTGTTCCTTGGTTTTAATGTTAACATGTATCTGTCTTTACTGAAAATCCTGCAAAATTCGGTTTTAACATTCTATTTCTATGGAATGATCAAGGCGATGTACCATCTCCAGAAGTTACACAGTGATGCTTTAATCAATATTTCAATTAGAAAAAATGGTTTGGAACTGATTCTAATTATGTTTTTTTTTGTTTAAAAACAGTTGCATTATATTGTAACAAACATGACCAAATTAAAACACAGCTAAATGTGTGTGTGCATTTTTTCATTCTCTATGATAAATGCATAACAAACTGTGCAGCAAACATAAAGCTGATTTTAATTTGGTCATGTTTGTTACAATATAATGCAACTCAATGTGGTGAATTATTCAGAACACAGGATCCTGCACATCACGTTGATTGAACCATATAAATACATTATAATATATAATGATACAGGTAATCGCTTCTTTAGGTAGATTTCAACTTGTATAAAATATGAAACTCACAGGTTGCATTATTTAGCATTATACTTAAGCATTATTTCTGTATATATGGCAATGGTATTCATATGTACAACAATAAGGTGGAGCTGTACATTGTATCTTGACTCTGTGCAGAGCAGGTGCTGTTCGGTCCGAGCTGCTGTGACCTACAATAGAGATCCAAAGGTCCCTGTGATGTCTCTATGTGTTCAACCCCGACCCCCCTTTCCCCAGGCATCAGCTGTGCTCATAGAAGATCGCTCAGGGTCAGCTTTAGAAAAAAAGAGAACCAAATCCAAGGTAAAAACAGATATCATAGATTCTTGCTATCTGTTAATAGCTGCTTGATCCTCTCTATAGATTCTTCTTTCTTCAGGGCGTCAGTGCAAATTAAAATAAAGGGCCTTTCCTTTTGCCCAAATGATAAGACAAGGGCCCAGCATGTGGTTTAAGGTGCTAAAGTTGTGGAGGATTAGTGAAAATCTATAAATAGTTTGGCTTCTGGATCAGATTTTTCACTTTTATAATTGCAAATGTCTGATGATCTGTATCTCCATTTATAGCCAAGTATATGAAAAATAAGACTGTAGGTTCTGAGTCACACACAGAGGCTCATAAAGATGAAGCACTTGTAATAAAAGTGAATAAAGTATAATAAAGTGGTAATAATGCTATAAACATCTACTTATTACTTATTTAATGAATAATGACAAATGAATCTTGGTTTGTATAAAGTTTGCGTTTTTGAATGATATACTAAGAAAGTCATGCATAGCCGAAATAAAGAATATTATATAAAAAGTGCCTTTAAAATAATGTCATGTGTAAATATGTTGTGCACCAAATGTCCTCCTTAACCCGACCTTGCCCCTGGCTTGGGTGTTTCAGGTTATATTACAATAGGCTAATATAAGACAAATATTTGATTGGATTTAATAAAAGAGAAATGTTTGATTTGATTTAATAAAAGTCATATTTGTTTCAAATGGAGGCAACTAAAATTACTATTGTTAAAATTCAGATTTCTTTTGTAATATAGTGAGGTCCTGGAGTCTAGTCACTAATAGAAATGATCCATTTCAACATTTGTAAATCTTTGTAAAGTGTATCATTTGGATATTTATTATGAGAATGACATGAAATCAACAGAGAAAAATGCCTCATCTGGGAGTATAACAAAAATCATGGTTTAGAAGCCCCACTGTGTAGCTTTTCAGCCAAAAATGTTCAAATTTAAACATTTGTTGCTTAAAAATAATTGGAAATGATGCATTACTATGAGCAGGCTGGCATCTCTACAAACCTCCATGAAATCTCCAAGGAAATGTCTTGTTCCTTGGTTTTAATGTTAACATGTATCTGTCTTCACTGCAAATCCTACAAAATTCGGCTTTAACATTCTGTTTCCATGGAATGATCCAGGCGATGTACCATCTCCAGAAGTTACACAGTGATGCTTTAATCAATATTTCAATTAGAAAAAATGGTTTGGAACTGATACTAATTACGCTCAGTGCCTAGACTCAAATGTCCTCCAAATGAGTGCGGATATTTACATAGGACAACATGTGCTACATTGATTCCCCAGTGCATAGTGAGACAGAGCTTGTTTTCTTTCAGCCTGGAAATCTATAAAGTCTAATTGGACTGTAACAGCACAGCTTTAATCTCGCCTCTCTCCTCAGTGAGCTTACATGTTGTACTCGCATGCAGCCAGTCTTTATCACTTAAACATTAATGACTGCATCAATAAGGATCCTGACAGTGGGGCTTTTATAATGACAAGATGCACTTAAGACAATAACCATTTTCAGACGCACACATTTTGCCTTATTGTGTTTTCATTGTCAAGCCCCATGTACAGTGTGAATGTGAAGTGGCTAAGTTCACATATGCACCAACAATATGATCATTATCTGATTTCTGGAGTTATCAGATTATTGAAATTTGATGGAAATAGTTACATTAGTTGTGCGTAATCTGATTTCTTTCTGGTTGTTCACATATGTAAAGGTTTTCACAAGGGAAAATATTCAAAATGGCAAGAATTTAGGCATTTTAGGGCACAAAATTAAAGAAAAAGAGTTGTAACAATGAATTAAGTGACAGGTGTTTTGATCAGATTTGTTTTGTGCATGTAAACCACAGACTGTGTGAAGAAGTGGACTAAGGGAGTGTGGCGCATTCGGCTCCAGCCAAATGAAGCTCTCAATGCTCGTGCTTATAGGAGCGAATTTGGAGCCATTTCCATATTAAGAATATTAATGCATGTATGTACAAAAAGGTGAAATAAAAAGACCAGTAGAGCAGGTTAAAGCTAATATTTTAAGATCAAAATAACAAGACTCACTGTAGCCAATTTAGAGGCGTGACCATTTTTCAATGTAATGTCAATTGGAAAAGAGTCAACAGAACAATTCCTATTTGAAATGCTTTGGTCAGCAGGTTAGAAATGTCCATAGTTATATAGAGGGGGGTTCCAGTCACGTGTCTTTTTTAGCGATCAGCACCATATTGTCTGGAAAGAAACTCTTACCATAAAGTACCATAAAGGCAAGAAAATGGATAATAAACAAGTTTCCGAATTTACAAAACATCTAAGCAGTTCGGAACGCGAAAGATATGAAAGAAAAATAAGTGATATCAGTATCACTGACCCTTATGTTGTACCACAAGTTGTTTTTTATGGGCTTAAATCTGTTACGGATTCTGGAAATCTGCCCGACATCGAGTATCCTGATCTTATTACTTATCTCCTTTGTAAAACGACTTTATTCTGCCTGTGCTCGATTTACTTACTTCATAAATAAACACGATTTACTGACTTCATAAATACTTTGAAATGTTTTTTTTTATTATATTCAAATGATAAATAGTTTGACGACCTAAATATGCAAAACTTTGTACATCATTAAATGTGTTTGTTTCTAAAACTTACCACTGATAAAATGCCTTAAAATCCTTTCTGTTTATGGCGCCTCCTTCTTCTGCGATATGGATCACGTGGGTTACGATAAAAAGGAAAATATTGCGACGTACTACAGTTGTGCTTCTTTATTTGCCTTGTATTTGTACGTCCTTCAGCACAGCAGGATTCCACCAGTGTTTACAGCGATATATACACAAAATACTTAACGAAAACTACTCTGACGAGAGTTTTATTACCCGACAAGATGGTGTCACAGGATTTTCAGCTGGAATCCCTCTATAAGCCTATGATGTGAACAAATACTAAAAATCGAATTAAATTATTGAGTAATCTGTTATCATCTGTTCATAGTGATGCAAATGTACCCAGTGTTAAAAGAAATAACGCAGCTTTCAGAAACATCCTTACTTATTATTCATAGTGTTTTCTTTGCACATCCCATGGCACAAATGTTAAAATGTCGGGTGCACTGGTTAAGCCCCCGTCATGTACAGTCAGGTGGAAGTGGAGTTTGCTACAGCAGCGTCTCTGCATTTACAGAGCACAAGCCAGGACTCATTTTCTTAAGTGCACCCGACTCTTGTGTGAGATTTGTTTGGCTTTAAAGCTGCTTGATTTGAATCAGTCCCAGTTCCCCTCTGCACCGCATTCAGAGTTTAACTAAGGATTTCGATGTCAGTTTCAACATCAAAACAGAAAAAAAAAATATTTATCTTTATCTCTGTCTATTGCTGTTGCAAAAAGTAGTGAATTTAAATCAAGATGAGGCAAACTGTAATTAAATCCCTGTGATATTGTGAGTGGGATAGGTGAGGAAGCAAGGTGGTTGGTATTTTAAAAAGTAAAAATTGGGCAGTCACAATAATTTGAATAATTTTGGGGGAAAAGCTTTTGTGGTAATTCAATGACTGGATCAGCGTATTTCTGGAACATTGTAGGGCGCTACTGGACTGCAGGGTTGATTGTCCAAGTAACTGGTGAACAGGTGAAACAAGAATGAAAAGCACTACTAGAATTTACTATAAACAAGAATGAAAAGCACTACTAGAATCTAAATAGACAAGAATTTACTATTTTTTTATGTAGATGTATATTAGACAGGTAGTTACAACACATAATATAAAATGTGTTAAAGATAATGCATTTTGTAGCCAGAGGGGAACAGATGGTAAAGCAGCGTTGAGCGATTTAAACCGCTCAAGAATAAATAATTATCAAAAATACGCATTTGCAAGCTTCATATTTTGTTCTACAGATTTTCAAACATCAGATGTGCAGCATGACAACTTCTGTCCACCCACATTTTCAAAGCTGTGCAACTGCTGTACTCAGAATGCACACTTTTCATGCTAGTTTGGCAGCCTCCCTCCCACCCCCTGCAACAACCTAGACTTCTTCTCACGAACAAAACTGATTTATCTTTTTTATGCTCTTTTATTTTGAATGTCAGAATGTATTGTTGAACTTCCTACATTTGCCCACGTGTTATTTTACCAACTTTAGACTTTGCTTCATGATTCAGTACCTCTTATCATATGCAAATGTAGAACCATAGTGTTATTTCAATAGTTTTCTTGGAAGCACATTCTCCAGAGCAAACATGGTCACTGAAATGTATCACTGATGTGCTTTAATGCAGTGGTCAATTCTATCTGGCCCGCGAGATGACTCAAATTTACTGTTTTAAAAATACGATTTTAATAATTTATTTTCAAACATCATAAAACATTAAAAAATACAACAATTCCACTGATTTCATTACATTTATTTAAGTGAACCCAATAACTAAACGCGACAATTCTGTTCAATCTTAGACTATTTGATGCGTGTTGCAACTGTAATCGGCCTGTTCGCGCAATCTTATCCAAAACAAGTGTCCTGTCCCGTAACAATCTTATCCAAAACAAGTGTCCTGTCTCCCGTAACAATTTGCCTATTTAAGACTATTTTAAAAAGCCAGTACTCACTTAATGGGAAAAGTGACACTTCCATTCGGTCACAATTTTACGGATGTCGAGCGACAGGGACGTCACTTTTATCCTTAAGCAGTTCTCCAGGTTTGTATTGGTCAGACGGTTCCTCTCGTGTGTTTCGATTGTGTTCGTTGAAGAAAAGCTTGACTCACACATGGAGGTAGATGGAAACATCGTCAGCACGTAAAGGGCGAGTTTCTTAATCCCCGTTTACTCCTCCGAGCATCCGATCTAGAAATTCTTGTTATTCTTCCTCCACATATAATCTAAGGCTGGAGATTCACAATCGTGTTCCTTCATTTTCTCCGCTGCTTAAACACAAAAGGCCACATGGCATCGCTTTCCTCGCCAGTCGGAGTAAAAATACATCCTCAGATCGCGTCAATTATCTGTATAAGTGTCCAGATTTGAACCCTTCCCCTTGAATTCCTTCACGCATTACTGTTTTTCCTTTGTTTTGCGGTTAGCGCACTGTGGCTTACTGCTCCGGCCTCCCCGAACACATCATACTAATCCCTGAGATGCTCTGCAGATGGTGGTTGATAATTAGGAGCCTGAAATGTGTCACTTTTATGACTGTTGTATTTGGCTGTGCTGCAGGAGCCAGACTGCAGCCCTGTATTCTTCACACTTAATTGACACATAAAAGAGGAGTGGTGCGGCTTGCGGCTCGCTGACAGATCGCCCCAGTCTGCCCTTTAGCTCTGCACTACGGACCCTCCCACTCCTTACATGATCTTACGTTTGTATTGGCTTTTAATTAGCGCGGGGTTTTTACAATGCATTTACTCTTTAATGACCGCCTTGGCTGCTGTTTTACGACTCTCAGAAAATAAAGTAAACTGGCAGAAGTGCGTTTGATATTGCGTAGCGGTTGTACTCTTGAGCAACAGCGGAGTAAGCAGAGAAATCAAACTTTTGCTAAATCCTGTTTCCGGAGAGAAAAGCGCAGACACTTTCTGCAAAAAATTGAGAATTTCTATCAGCATTTTTTCTTTTGTTTTGGCTATTTTTTGCTTCCACCCAAATTGCATCCCTGCCCTGATATTGGACTGGTCATACAATAACCAAAACCCAGAGGCAGCAGCGGGAGAGGACGGATTCAACACATAATATTGTGTTTTGTTGTAATTCAAGTTAGTAGCAGAAGTATGATTATGATTTGGAATATTTTAGAGGTACATTTAGTTATTGCACTGATATTTTCTCCCATCTCAGTCAGACGTATAGTTTAGTTAAAGCTGAAGATGAGTTTCAAACCTTCGACTTGCCTTTCCCTGTCATTCACTTAATGATCGCCGTTTTATTCTTCCATTGTCTTGTTCTTATGACTCACCATTCAACTCATTTTTGACTGGAAGATAATTGGTCTGCCGTACAAAGTCAAGACAGGTCCATTGAGACTCATTCATCAAAAGAAAATGACCACACAAGGCCAAAAATGACACCACAAAAGACACTTTTAATCGCTATTTTTTTTCTTCTGCATATTTTTGATCATTTTGACAATATTTCCACAAACATAAGGACAGTTAAAGTGCCCATGACAGGTTGGACCGCTAATTTTATCAAAACACTGATAAGATTTCACTAAAAATGTGACTGTTTCTTTCTTTTTAGGTTTTAAATTTTGGTGCTAGAAAATTCCATATCTTTTCCCTTACGTAACAGCCATATTGTTCATTATTTGACACATAAAAATATAATAAAACACATTTATTTTGTTGAAATAATGTTTAAAGTATCAGAAAAAATGTGTTTCTTGTGTGAATTGTAAACTTTCTAAAATAAAACTCTCTACTTCCTATAAATTTCAACACATTTTTCATCTTTTTTCACAATTTTCTATAATTTAAATTTAGATAACAGGTATTATCCCACCTAATTAAGTCAAAATTAAAGAATAATCAAAACTTAAAACCACATATCCTCATGGACATAGGCTCCAGACATAAAGAGAGGTAGAAACTTTGAGCCGCTAAAATTGTGTTTGGCATTTTCGTTAATGTTTTTCAACAACTTTAGCTTTCACAGAGGTGAGACACCAAATGCTTATAATTTCCAAAATGCAGAACAGAAGTCTAAATGTCAGATATGAAAGGTTACAACTTAAGCTGTCACTTTCCTGAACATTACGACACCATTAAATTACATCATAAACTACTGACTCACCCTGAAGCATCAGAAATCCCCAACAAGCCACAATAAAACCACATTTTTTTCCTTTTCACTTGTCATTCTTAACATGGCATTTGTCTTAAATAACTGAGTGCGATGAGGCAGACTTTTCTTTACTGTTCATTATTGTGCACTACTGAAACCAGAGAAGTTTGAAGTTTGCAGTTGGTAAAGTCATTTTCAGTCGAGTGTTATTTATGAGTAGAACAGCAGTCCCAGTCCAGAAAGTATGTAGGTTATATATTCATCTCAATGGAAGCTTTAACAACCCAATCAATCCCCAGAAAAGTGAGACTCACTGAGATATTCATTGCCAAGAAGCTCCAAATATTTATAGTGTGGTGCCTGGTCGCCTTATGCCATTGCTCATTTTTGTGTGACCGGGCCCCTCAATCTCACCTTAAGAGTTTTTAGGTCTTTTTTTTCTTTTAATCTGCCTCCAAGTCTTGCTGGGTTTCAGGACATTCTATAGGCCAATATAGATGAGATGGGGGGGCCACTCAGATGCAGATTTTGGTTGTAATACTATTTATCAATCATAGAAATAAGCAGATTCAACATTTATGAATTTTGAATATTTTAATGGAAAGTGCAATGTAATTAGAAAGAAAAACTGTCGCTTGCCCCCATCTGAGAGTAAAACATCATCACATTTTACAATCTGAAAAACTCCAATGAAAAGATATGCATTTAATTAAGCATAAATTCACCAGATGCCCTTCGAAATGCAAAATATTGTACCATGTGGAAATGCGGGTGGTATGAACTGGCTGTGTAACCATTAAGATGATCCCATAACATCTCTCAAAACCAAGTGACTACCTTAAATGTGTTGAAAGAAACTTCTTTTTCAATGTCAAGTTCAATAGAAATGTTCAGAAACTGCTTTGGTTAAAGTTTACGCTTTTGATAACCTCTTGTTTTTGCAACATTCCACTTAAAGAATGCAACGTTGAATAGGCTTTTCAAACTAGAGAAAGCACTGTTAATATGATTGTTTATTGCATGTTTTTTGTGGCTTCATGGCTCACACACTGAGCACTTTTTGAAACTTTTTTGCGCTCAGTTTTTAACACCGCACCATGGGATTTAACCAGCTCAGCAGTGCAGCATGAGCAGTTTAAAGGACACAGCTAAGGGACTGTTGGATTGTGTAAAATAAAATGTTTGTTTTTCTTTATCCATGGAGATAGTGATGGACATTTGAGATGCTACAGGCTTTTCAAACCATATGTGGCAGCAAATATGGCGGAAAACCTTCTAGAGGAAATACTCCGAGACACCCACCTTGAGGGAATTCACCATCACCAAACGAAACAACAGTAAGAGTGAGGTCTTCCCTGTTGTATTTCCCTGGTTTCCCCCCTGGACACTGCTGTGATGCTCGCGCTGCAGGACACACAGGAGGGACACTTCTGGCTCTTTGTCTCCTCTAACAGCCCTGACACAGATTATACCTGACCAGTCCTACTGTTAAACTGCACTTAGGCCTTTGACTGAGACACAAAGGTGACTGAGAAGAGCAGTGTGAATGTTGCTGCAGCAAAACGTGAATTTCCCTCGATCAATAAAGTCTCTTTCTCTCTAGATGTACAATGCAAAATGCAAATCATGAGCTGAAATAAATAAACAGCAGAATGAAACACAGTTTACATCTGCAATGAGTCATAGAAGTTATTAATTCAACCTTTTGTGGGGCAAAGTATCGTACAGCCAAAAAATATTTCATGTAACATTTCCCAGTAGTGCAAAGAAAAAAAAACATGATAAATACCAAACCAAAAATATATTATTTCAGCTTTCATATACTGAACCGTTAGTCAATATATTGTGATAGGCTTATGGAAATGTGCCTTGCCTGAATGGGAATCAATCCTCAGCCTGTCAAGTTTGGTTGAGAAGTGCTTTAACTACGGAGCCACTTTTACCCCACTGTCATGAGATCTGCCTTTTATTCTGCTGCATGTCCAGAGGCAGCTCAGCACTGATAAAAGTAGACCGGCTTTTTGCCTGTGCATCACATTTACCTATAGTGTCATCCTGGGTGTCACTGAGGAGAGGGACTTTGAATGGATCCTCATAAATCACCCTTTTTAACAGCTTCAGGGATCAGGTTCACCTCTATCTAGACTTGACCTACTTCTTAACAAAGTCCACAAAGTTGCTGGTGATTCCCTCGTGGGACAAGACGAATGTGGATCTTGACTGTGTACTCATTGTGTACGGTTTTATCCCCCGTACACAAATCTCTCCTATAGTGGAATTGTCTGATGCGTAACCCAGTTTGTCTGCATCTTGTGGTCTTTCAGAGACTAATAACTCTTTAGACTCTCCCTAAGGAAATTTCTGACTTTTATTCTCAGTGTAGCAGAATCAGTTTGCTCCCTCTGCTGTATTAGACTTTATAGAGACTCCTAATTCTTTCTGTTCTGCAGTGGTCTACCTCTGCATAAACCAGATCCCATGTTCCAGTACCCCACTTTCTCCTCTGCAGTTTATCAATGCCCTTTGCAGATGCTAACCGTTTCCCATATG
>KN496857.1:9774-29947 GCA_000787155.1 Scartelaos histophorus | reverse complement strand
GACTGAGGGATTTTTCACACAATAAATTAGTTTTGAAACTTATTTATGCCATTGACACAATAACTCAAGGGCTGATTTAAACCTCAAAAACTATTCTAAATATACAGAAAACATGAGCTGCAGTAAATAAACTGCAGAATGAGACACTTGAGTGCTTGGTAATCAGTCATTGAAGTTATTAATTCAATCTTTTACAGTTATGTTTTAAGTCTTATCGTATAGCCAAAAATTACCCAACAATTTCCCAGAAGTGCCAAGAAAATATACATATGTTAAATAGTGACCAGCAAAAAAATGATTCTAGCTTTCATATATTGAACGGTAAGTCAATATAATAATTATTGTGACAGGCCAACTTTTGGATTCTTTATTCATGAAAAAATGTGTGTAGTTGACTTTATAAATGAACTGGTTGTAGGTTCTCTCATTCTCCTCTCATTGATGAAGAGGACGAAGAGGAAGAAGCGAAGGAGCCCATGTTAAATGAAGCTTTTGGTAAGACATTAGTTAAGCTCTTGTGTATTTTGTAAGGTACTCTCTTGAATATAGTTCAGTCTGGGGCATAAGGTCATTGTACATTAGTTAGATTCTCCATTTGAAGTGTAGTTGATGATATGCATGGCTGTTCAAATTTGGTTCAGCTGATATCTTGGTTGGACTTGTAAATGGTTGTAATAAGACTATTTTTCTGATCAGATTTGGCCAAGAAAGTCTCATGAAGTCAGCATTTTATTTATTTATTGTATTACAAAGTTGTTCTGTAGTTACTAGAGAGATAAATAACTAATTTGGATCCATTATGTCTTATTTTATTTTTGTTTTAAGGAAACAAAAGCTGTTTTCAATCTATGCACTCCATGATTTGATTTAGGATATTGGCAGATATTTAAAGCCACAGTATCGGAACTGTCTTTTTTTTTCTAATGATTGGCTTTTTGGAGTTCAAGATCCTTTAAATGGCAAAACTACAAGACAAAAATCTTCCCAAACCCATTGACACCAGATTGATAATTGATGATTGGAAAAGTTCTTTTGTTTTGCAATCTGGTGCCTCTTGATCTTTGTTGCTTTGTTTAATATGTCCTGAAACAGTCCTGGCAGATTCTGTGCAAAGCAGCATGGCCAAGGACAAAACTACTCATACCATTACCAAAGGAGAACAGATGTGCCGTGAAAAATTAATGACATAGTTATGTTTTGCCCTGTTAAAGAGTTATTCAGCATGGTCTGTGTGTGTGATCTGTTTTGTGCTGATTATGTTTCAGAGGGAATGAAGATGAGAGGCTCTAAGCCTGATTCCAATGGCTCCCAGAAACTACTGAGTAAAGAGGTCAGCTTTGCCTTTTCTACTGTGTCTTAGTAAATGTGATAATTACAACTATCAACATTTATGATCTGCCGCCAGGATGAAGACCTTAAATGGGTGGAGGAAAACATTCCCACAACTGTTGCAGATGTGTAAGTATCCTAAATTATGTGAAAAATGTTATATAATAATATGACGATTAATACTAATCATGTTTATAAGATGGTATTTAATGTAATTATGTCCTTAGAGCATATGAAAAAGTTGCCACATATTGTGTTTATCACATGATGTGTTCACTTTAGTAATCTGCCTTTGGCTTTTCTTTTCACAGAGCCCTCCCAGTAATACTAGATGAGGAAGAGGTGAGGATGATCCACTTTTAGTTGTTATGCTGTCTTATTTTATTTTTAAAGCATATTAAAAGCATGTTAAAAGCATGTTATGCTTTTAGAATCAACATGATTATAAATAAATACAATTTAACACTAAGAAACAATACTTTACCTGACATGATCTAATTTTAGTCCTAAGCTTAATATAATCAAACTTGTGTTTCAGGAAATCCTCAAGACGAAGATGGAGCGGTCCAAAATGGAGTAAGGTTATCTTGGTGTTTGAATGAAGAAAAGGCTTCACACAAGCGTCAGTGAATGGGCTGAGGAGATCCATTAACCAAATATGAAGGTGAAGCCAACTATGAAATGAAGTGTGGTATTTTTAACACAAATATGGCAGAGGCTGCTATAAACCTACTCTGAGTTTGGTATGCCGTCCATAGTGGTAAAGTAAGACTGTATCAGAGATGTGAATGACTATTATTGTAATAGAACTGAATGACTAAAATGTAATTTCTTTTCACATTTTGAGATTATAATGAAGCCTACCTTAATTATCACAATATAAATCACTAAAATGATGCATTAGGGCAGATGATGCCTGACAGATTCACTAGGAACAGAGCATAATCTTTTTTTTCTGTGAAAGCTAATAGTTTTTGCTATTTTGTGAAAACTCTCACGTTTCTATCTTACAAAGATTAGATACAGTGTGCTAAAGTCACATCTTGCTTTATGTAAATAAGCAAACCATGTGGATTTTTTTTTTGACTAAATAAGGGTTTAAGGAAAAAATAATATTTATTTTTGTGACTGTATATGGCTATAATGTTTCTGTTGTATTTTGCCCTACAAAACCACAGATGGTCAGTTTACCTCTACAGGCTGTGAGAATACTGGGCATCAGTGGTTTTACAAGTAACAACAGATGAAGAATGCTCTAACTCCAATAGTATACAATGGCCTAATTTTAGGCCATTAGAATTTTAGGCTATTGGAAAGCTATTAGTACTACTACTGTCAAATCAGCGTTACATTTTACCTAAAAAAAAATACTGGGAAGTTATTTTAAGCTACTTATACTTATTCAAAGAACTGATATTTTGTCTGTAATATGATTGATGGGTGAGAAATACTGTCTGAATATAACAAAATAATACAATAATAATAAGTACCCTGTATTATTACAATGCGACTAATCATTTATTTTTATTTGTATTTTACTTTTTTACAATACTTCTTATATTGAAGCTACACTGAAGTCACTCAAATACACATTTAAAGCCTGGTTGTATCAGAGATGTTCAGAGTATTCCCAGGATTACACAACTATAAATATGTCTGCAAATACTGTTTTATGCAGCTTTTCACTCCTTTACCTGTCCCCCATCCACACCTGAAAACAGTTGCACATACAACTTGATTATTCTTGAAAATTGCCATATTTAACTGAATTTAAACCTTTTATGTGTGCAATACTGCAGAGCACGTGTAAATATTTTTGTTTTTGGTTGTTGTTTTTTATTTATATTTGGTTTAATGAGGATTTTGTTTTTGAAGAGATTCTATGCTCTTAAGTCTGCATTGTAATGTGAAGCTGATGATGTATGGCTTCTTGCATATGTTCTGCAAATAAAGGTTTATATTGAAATGCAGTGTTGTGTTTGGTTTGCATGATAACTCACAACAGAACAGAATTGTAGCACTCACCTTTTAATACAGATGATAAAGGGGGTGATCACAAATGTCCTTGTTTGTAATTATATGTTCATTATGTGATTCTTGGAGTTATCAAATTATTGAAATTACAGATTTATCAGATTTATTTGGGGTATGTACATTAGGGTAACCTGACATCCCTACATACCCGGGACAGTCCAAGTTTTGAGCTTTGTGTCCCCGTCCCATCATATTTATCTAAAACCATTGATTTCTAGTCAATGGTGTCCTTATTTTTGGCCTATTTTATCGCTGACAACAGTAAAGAGGGGCGTATATTGACATTTGTTTAGGTAAAATATAGAAAAGGTGCTTAAAATAGACCAAAACACACACAAAAATAAATGTGACTGGGCTGATTACTAGTTTTTACAGTCATTTTACATTTATTTATACGGTCACCCACAGCACCATCTACCTGTAAACCAAATGTAAAATCAAACCCTGGCTGCTCCTTTAATGCCTTCCTCGTGAGTGAAGCGCCGGTCACGTGCCTGTCAAACCTCTGCGCAGCCGTCAGCCCAGCGGAGGAAGTAGCATGAAGCTAACAGCCTTCGCGTAGATTAACACCTCATAAGAAACATGTACGTTATAAACTAGCTCATGTTATATGTCGACCATTGACAGACCATTATTTTGAACTATTTCAATTAAGTTCAAATGATATGAAGCAATGTTGACGAGTTGTAGACACCGCTTGTTAACTTCGTGCTAGCATACTATCAGTGTAGCTAGCTGTTGTTTTGATCTGGAAAATTTCTATTAAGTCAAACTGCGCAGCATTATACTGTTATTGGATATCAGCGCTCCTCAGAAATGATTTCCTCTATATCTTTTTCAAAGTCTCACTGTGTCTGAACCAATGGCGACCTAAAGAAACAATCCAAGTGAGAGTCCAGAGCAGTCAGCTGCTAGCTCAAAAGAGTACATAAAGTGACTTGAGCAATTACAGTATTCAAGATGCATGACGCCTACGAATCTGTGCCCCTGCTGGAAAAGCTGCCTCTGCAAATCGACTGTCTCACGGCCTGGGGTAAGTTGTTGCTGATAAGAAAACAAATGACAAATGTAACTGCTGCTGTCTGTGTGGGAGTGGTCCAAGAATATGGCATCATCATCCATTACTGTTTCTGTAGGGTCTTGGGTTCGATCTTTTTCAGTGTTCAGCTAAATATGACAGAGATATTTGCAAATTTGAATATAAATGTAAATCAGATCTCCTTCATAGACTGTCATTTCCTATCACTATCATTATAATCTGATATATCTATTCTTCACACAGAGGACTGGTTGCTTGTAGGAACAAAACCTGGACATCTCTTGTTATACAGAATAAAGAAGGACACTGGTAGGAGTTATACTTGCTTGCTTACTATAATTTGATTTGTTGTCTCTGGAAAAAAATGCAAAAAGTCTTCCTCTTGTCCCTTAGCAACAAACCGATTTGAAGTGACCTTGGTGAAATCAAATAAGAATTTTTCAAAGAAGATACAGCAGGTAGGTGAAATTGATGTTTTTAAATTACAACTGTGTTTAAGTGTGTTTACTACTATTTTCTCTGCATTTGATATATATGCTCACCAGTCACTATTATATTTTGTCCCCCACAGCTGTATGTTGTCTCACAATACAAAATCCTGGTCAGTCTTCTAGGTAAGGTTGTTCCTTCACACAATATCAGTTTAATTATTCTGAATATGCTGAACTTAAATTATCACATTTGTTTTACAGAAAACAACATCCATGTCCATGACTTGTTGACATTCCAACAAATCACTGTAGTATCAAAAGCCAGAGGAGCCACATTGTTTGCATGCGACCTTGAGGTTTGTAACAGGTGTATTGATACGATTTTTACTGACATTGAAGGATTGCTGTTTCTGATCATAATAATGTGTCTTTTATTTTGTGTCCCTTCAGCAAACCAGTACAGGAGAGGAGAGGCTTAAGATGTGTGTAGCAGTTAAAAAGAAGTTACAACTTTATTATTGGAAAGACAGAGAGTTTCTTGAGCTCCAGGTAAATAAAAAAATGTAATGCTGGACAAGATTTAAACAGGTTCAGATGCCTGATAGTTTTATCTTTTGTGTCTTTCAGGGGGACTTTGCCGCTCCTGATATCCCAAAATCTATGGCCTGGTGTGGCAATGCAATTTGTGTTGGGTTTAAAAGAGACTATTATTTAATTACTGTAAGAAATTCTGTAACTGAGATTTGTCTACTTTGGAGGAAGGGACTAGCTCTGTTTTATATCTTATCTTATCAAGGTTTATTAATTGTTTTAATAGATGGAGGGTGGTGTCACCAAAGAGCTCTTTCCTACTGGAAAGCAGTTGGAGCCTTTGGTTGCCCCGTTGGCTGATGGGAAAGTGGCGGTCGGACAGGATGACCTCACTGTGGTACTCAATGAAGAGGGTGCTTTTACTCAGAAGTGCGCCCTCAAGTGGACTGACATCCCTATAGCAATGGGTAAGAGAGATTGAGATTATTGAGATGGAACTGGCTTTGCTGTTTTCCTTTGGGTGTAATTTGACTGTTCTACTAAACTGATTATTTATAATTTGCTTAAAGTCCCTTCATTGATCCAAATGGATGTACTTAATCTCTGTTGTGTAACCTTGTAAGATACTTCCATTTAACAGTTAGTGGAACTGGTTTGGTTTCATTGTCACATGGCTGGTTAGCATAACAATAAGCTTAATATAATATCTAATACAGTCTCTTTTCCAAAGTCATCTTAAATTGATAGTTGTATAACAAATAAACTAATATTTTTATAGGGTTAGGGTTAGGGTATTCTAATAGTCTAGTTTCAAAAAATAGCAACATACAAAGTGAAGCAGGTCCCATGTTTTAAATGTCTCTAACTGCTCAGTGGAAATGATGCAAAGAGGAAATAAAAGATGAACAGTTTACAATTTCCCCATACCAAAAATGTATGTCAATGTCTTCGTGTCTTCTTTCACTAAAACCCTGAATCTCCTCCTTAAACATTTAAGTGGGCTTCATATAGTGTCAGATTCAATTTGTAATTTGTAGATGTTTTCAACTATTCACATCACACATCTAGTGAAGGTGTATGCAGTTTAAAAACACAATGGAGCACTTCCTGTATTACTATATGACATCAAAAAGTGGAACAGAGTGTTTTCAGTTTTAGAGAATAACTCGGCCTAAATATGCAGGGTTTTTGTGTTAAACTTGAGTAAATGAAACAAAACACAACTTCAGGTATGTTTGTGATAAGAAATCAACATTATAACATAAATCAGGAAATAGTTTCACATGGGCTCTTTAATATTTACTGTTCCACTTGGCTCAAATATTTTCATAAGTGATAACTGTTATGACAACATTAAATGGAGAAATAAATAATATGAATAAATGCCTGCATGCCCTCCAGTTTGTCTGTACCATCTGTTTGAGCCTGTTGTCTCTCTCAGAGCACCAGCCCCCGTACATCATCGCCGTCCTGCCTCGCTGTGTGGAGATCAGGACCTTTGAGCCCAGACTGTTGGTGCAGAGTGTGGAGCTGCAGAGGCCACGCTTCATCACATCTGCAGGGTGAGGACGCCATACTGTATCTCAAAAACTATGACACTTTCTCAGTGATTATTGCCTGTACTACTCACATATATAAGTTATGAGACTATTGTTCTTAATTATCTTTATTTGTAATCATTTGATAATCAAATCTTGCCTGTCAATTAAAAAATTAAGCACATGGTTAAAGTTCCAAATATTCAATTAGAATTTTCTTTTTTTTTTTTTATTGTTTACGCTAACATACATACTCTACATGCAATAATCCTGATATAAAAAAATATCTTTTTTATGTTATACTTCTAATCTTGTCTGAATGCCCCTTCTTTTGCTCCACAGTCCAAACATTGTGTATGTTGCCAGTAACCATTTCGTGTGGCGCCTGGTTCCTGTGTCTATAGCCTGTCAGATTCGGCAGCTCCTTCAGGACAAACAGTTTGAGTTGGCTCTTCAGCTCGCGGTGAGCAAAGCAAATGCTAACTGTACTTTACAACTTTAGCATTAAAATTTTCATTTTGTTCTTTCCCTTGAGGCAAAACATTAAAATCCTCTCATTATTTAAGCAGTTCTTTGAAATGGTAAATTGCTCGGGGTTTTGCTCTTGTATAATCATGATCTATCCACGACCATTTACAGCAACACATTCACGTTTTCATACCTCTTGCCTACATAAAGGTGCACGGTGTAACTTCTTGGTCGGGGGTTTGTCAATTGTTTCTCTGAAGATGTCATTGCTCCACCAGTATGACATGAAACAGATGTCTTACATTTATTACGGGTGGTTTTGTAGCTCAAAAAGTCTGACTGTGAGCAGGGTTGCCTCTCCACAAATCTCACCTCAAATGGGCTTGGTTTGTTCTCCATGAAGATAGAAAGGTTTAATACCATACTAAAGCAATGACATCTCTCAGAAGAAAAGATTTTGATGAACCCTCCACCAAAAAAGTTGTTTGCTTTTTTGAATATTTGGGTTTTTTTGCTCCTTGCAGAAGATGAAAGATGATTCAGATGGCGATAAGAAGCAGCAGATTCATCACATCCAGAATCTTTACGCCTTTAACTTGTTTTGTCAGAAGAAGTTTGATGACTCCATGCAGGTGTTTGCCAAACTGGGCACAGGTACAAACTACATACCCATTACAATTTGAGTAATTACACTGCCTTTTAAGTCATCATAAAATATTTTATCTTCAAGCATATGAAATTAAAATATAATGGAAAATATTTAGTTTTTAACAACTTATTTGGTTTGTACATTGTAATTGAAAAGTATAGCTACACCTCAATAATTAGTGACTCCTGCTTTTTCTCCAGTCCCTTTACACTTTACATTTTATTTTCTTTCCAGATCCCACTCATGTGATCGGCCTATACCCAGACCTGCTCCCCACGGACTACCGAAAACAGCTACACTACCCCAACCCTCTGCCCACTCTGTCTGGGGCTGAGCTGGAGAAGGCTCACCTGGCTCTCATCGAATACCTCATACAGGTAAATAAACATGCAGTGTAGGTATGAGAATTCTTTATTTAGTTAATTTGTTAATTATTATGTTATTTTTATGTAGAAACGCAGTCACTTGGTCAAACAGTTGAATGATGCTGATCCCTTCACTACCTCTCCACTGATGGAGGGCACACCGACCATCAGAAGTCGTAAAAAACTTCTCCAGATCATAGACACGACCCTACTCAAGTGTTACCTGCATGTATGCACTGAACATTCAACAAAGGCATTAAAATTATGATACTTACTTCTATATCTTATTTGTTCATCTCTTCTGGTTTTTCAGACTAATGTAGCCCTTGTGTCCCCATTGTTGCGTTTGGAAAATAACCACTGCCACATTGAGGTGAGCGAGGATGTTCTGAAGAAGGCCCATAAATACAGTGAACTCATCATCCTCTATGAGAAGAAGGGGCTGCACCAGAAAGGTACAGAAAATGATTGAACTCACCAACAACGGTCACTTTTTCACAGTAATAATCTGTGATAATGGCCTGTTTTTCTTATTGGTATACAGTATAGTTAAGACAACTTCTGAGAAAGACTAAGAATATGTAAACCTCATATTTTTTTATTATGACATGCTTATTCATTTATGGCTTTTCTATACTGAATGTGGAATAATTTTACAATAACGAAAAAAAGCATCCATCATGTAGTATGAAAACTTTGTAGCTGATTTATGTGGTGGGGGTGTGATTCTAAATGAAGTCACTACTATCAGGGGCTTTGTTAGACTTTAATTTTAACATAATATGATCAGAAAGAGTTGACTTAGTTGGAACTACAACTTTTAAGGTGATCTGTGCTTTTAAAAAAATCTCTCACGCATAAAATTGCAGTCACAAGCCAGCTAGTACGAACCAACAGTTTTTCCATTAGTCACTCTCACCTTTTTGTTGAAAATCAAACACCTTAACAGGACCATGAGCGCTTGTATTGATCACAGTCTCCTGAAAATGTGTTTTCTCACAATCGTAAAACTTTTTTGGCTGTGTTTGCTAATGTGTGCATTGTGTCTCCATGGTAACTGCTGAACATTCCCATAAAGATGCATGTAGAACCCCAAACTATTAATAGTGGATAGACCCACAAAGACTCAGCAAAAAGGTGTGAACTTCAAGTCGTGGTCCAGTTTATTACAGTGTTTGAGTGGAGTCTGCATGTCTTTTCCTTTTTTTATTTACTGTTCGTTTTGCAGTATATGCTCCTCCTTTAACGGCTCCTAATAAATCATCTAGACTTAGAAATGGCATATACTACATCTTCAGCGAATCGGACACATTGATAGATTGCACTTCACGTTAGACATCTGCATCTTATGTCCAATTTTGAAGCCAACAATGTAAGTGAACTTGCTGAACCCTACTGGGAAACCCCTTTGTGTACCTTCTGTAATGCATCATCCTCTCTTCCTGCAGTAATCACCATAAGAGTGGAGGTTTTCCCTCTTTTCTCTTGGCTTCCCACTGAGCAGAAATAATCAGAATTCACATTTTCCCAAACAATGACTGTATTGAACATAATTCGACACAGTGTAATGACTTAACCTGGTTACATGTGACATAATGGGTCTTTTCAGTGCATCTTGTCCAGTACATTTATAAACCATTACCAGCTGTTTTTGGCTTCCCAGAAAATACAGCCTTGTTTAATCTGGACGAGGACGTTAAGTTATGGAGAAAGACTTACATTTAGAGTTTGAAATTTGTCCATTACGGCAGTCTCATTGACTGCGTTATAATTCCATTTGTAAGGTTAATTACGTAAAAGCGCCCATATAACGCTATTTTCTGATCTATGTTATAATGTTGTTTCCTTCTCAAAAACATACTTGGAGTTGTGTTTTGTTTTATTCACACATGTTTAACACACAAACCCCACATATTTGGGCTGAGTTCGTAAAACACTGTCATGTCAAATGGTAGTGCAGGTAGTGCAAGCGCTCCACTGTGTATTTAAACCCCATGTGCAATTTTTTCCTCTACTGAAATAAAGATAAAAGGTAGATGCTAACTTAAAAACTACAGCTCCATGGCATCACAAGGTGGAACAGCGCATTTTGAGCTTTGCAGATGTAGACACTTAAGTAAATGATTTTTCCAGCATGTGTGAATGAAACAAAACACAGCTCCAGGTATGATTTACAAGTTAACAACATTTTAACATGGCTTAAGGCTCATAAGAGTCAATTTAGTGTAATATAGGACTGCATTTCAAAATAAAAGCACAAACACGTTCTATTGGCATGTTTTATGAAGTGGAGTGTTGGTTTTATGACACAGTAAAATTAACTTGGTATTTAGAACTGCCTGACAGCTGCCATGCACACAGCCATCTCTGTTACATCTGTTCGTAATGACCTTCCAATTAGTTTAGCCTGTTGCACCTTTTATTTGATGCCAGACTATGTGAGAAACCATTTGTGCTACTCCCAAACTTGGATTAACCGTGATTAATTTGATTAAAAAGGGCATTGGACTAATATCTAATTTATCCAAGTGGCTCTACACTGGGAGACAGATGTTTTGCTCTGGCAAGAAAGGAAAGGCTGAAACCTGACGCCAAAGTTACATCAACAGTTTCACGATGTTCCAGCAACACATAAGTCATGTTGTGGATCATTGCTCAGTATTCTATAACCCACATAAGCAAAATTGCAATGCTCCACCATGTTTTAAGAAATTAGCCAGACTTTAGTTTTGTGAGTTTCTGATTCATTTTTGTGGTAGATCAAACCCGTCATAGACTTATTAGTTTTCTTGAATTGTAAGACTCATAATTTGGCTCATTTCTCCATTCAAGCGTCTGGTTTCCATCCATTTGTTGCTGTTTCTATGTGATGTCATTCTTGTACACTTTCCCGGCCTGTACCAATCGAAACCAGCTGTTGTTCCCCACAGGCCATTATTACCAATTTAATCTGTTGACGGCGGTTATCGAACACAAAGCAGCGTTAGAGATTAAAAGCAGCTTGACTTGGCACTGTTCTCACCTCTGATTGGCTCCCACAGCTCTGCAGGTGCTGCTGGACCAGTCCACCAAAGCCAACTCCCCACTGAAGGGACATGAGCGCACAGTGCAGTATCTACAGAGACTGGGTGAGTAAAGATCAGGGGGCGACTTTGACCATAAAAATCATTGTCATAATTGTAAAATATTAAAAAGCCATTTGAAGAATCTGAGGGAAAATCTGTGCAAAATCCCCCTTGTTTAAAATGGTTCCCACACTTTATTTTGCACAAAAAGTAACTAATTGACTAAAATGTGTTCCATTCTTTTATATTTAGTTAATTATTAAAAAGTGACCATTCTTACTTTGCCGATTCACAGATCTGACATGTAACTTCGTTCTGTGGTATCACCTGAACATTAACTGCTTGTATCCATGGTGATGTCATTGCTTTGCCTGTAATTTTACACAATATGGCATTAAATTTACCACACTGATTGCACCTTTTAAAATAAATCCGTTCTGAAGTTAAAAGTGCAATGTATAATGTAATGTAATGTAATGTTGTAACACTGTTAGTTTGGTAATCTGTGGCCATCAGGCCATCAGGCCATCACCTTTTAAAATAAATCCGTTCTTTCCCTGTATTTGTCCCTAATTGCAATAATCCAAATAGTGGTGGTGAATGCACATTTTACTTTATTATTTTTTTCCCCAATAAAGGAGTGGAGAACCTCGGCATCATCTTTGAGTTTTCTCCCTGGGTACTGAAGATGTGTCCTGAAGATGGCCTTAAGGTTTTTGGATGCCTTTTTTGCCTGTTTATTCTTTTTTTCACTCTATTTTATCTGATATCTTGAGTTTCTCTTTGTCCTTTCTTCTCGATAAAAGCATTCCTCGGGTCTTAACTTTGTCGTCTGCTGCAGATTTTCACTGAGGACCTGACAGAGGTGGAGTCGTTGCCCCGAGACAAAGTGCTCAACTTCCTGAAAGAGGGCTTTAAGGAGCTGGCCATACCATATTTGGAGCACATCATCTCAGTTTGGGACGACAAGGGCCCCGAGTTTCATAACGTCCTGATCCAGCTCTATCTGGAAAGAGTTCAGAAAGCTTACCTCAACTCTCAGCCTGAAGGTTAGACAGGAAAGGAGTCTGAATCAGTGTTTCCCATTAAAATAAGAGCCTATGGTTTACTTCAGTATGTCACAATAACAAAGTTTGAAGTGTGATACATTACTGGAGTAAATATAGACGACAACAAGTCCCTGTATTTGTCCCTAATTGCAATAATCCAAATAGTGGTGGTGAATGCACATTTTACTTTATTATTTTTTTCCCCAATAAAGGAGTGGAGAACCTCGGCATCATCTTTGAGTTTTCTCCCTGGGTACTGAAGATGTGTCCTGAAGATGGCCTTAAGGTTTTTGGATGCCTTTTTTGCCTGTTTATTCTTTTTTTCACTCTATTTTATCTGATATCTTGAGTTTCTCTTTGTCCTTTCTTCTCGATAAAAGCATTCCTCGGGTCTTAACTTTGTCGTCTGCTGCAGATTTTCACTGAGGACCTGACAGAGGTGGAGTCGTTGCCCCGAGACAAAGTGCTCAACTTCCTGAAAGAGGGCTTTAAGGAGCTGGCCATACCATATTTGGAGCACATCATCTCAGTTTGGGACGACAAGGGCCCCGAGTTTCATAACGTCCTGATCCAGCTCTATCTGGAAAGAGTTCAGAAAGCTTACCTCAACTCTCAGCCTGAAGGTTAGACAGGAAAGGAGTCTGAATCAGTGTTTCCCATTAAAATAAGAGCCTATGGTTTACTTCAGTATGTCACAATAACAAAGTTTGAAGTGTGATCAAAGATATTGAAACTAATTTATGCTACTAACACAAAAAAACTCTCTATCTAAAAACTCAAACTGTACAATATTTTTAAAATGCAGCATTTAGTAATTAGTTCGTATCGTAAGTAATAGAAGTTATTAATTCATTGTTCAAAATAAGTAAATTTCTACCATTATTGCAAAGAATACTTGCATACAATAAATACTGATAGCAGAAAATCGTTTCATCTATCATATATTGAATGATAACTCGGCATAGTAATTATTGTGATAAGCCTATTCTTACCCACTTAGTCTAATTTTTGCTTCCATAGTTGAAAAAAAAAAGGTAAAACAAATTATAACTATGGTCGCAGTATTGTCATAAACATGTCAAATTGACTTTATCTAAGTAAAGCTGTTTTTTATCTATAGAAATAAGTAACTAACGTGTGCCGCTACAGTCTCAGTAGAAACCTGCTGAAAAAGCCAGTGAATAATTTGCCCATAAAAACAGCAAATGTCATATTTTATTGAAAGTTTAGGAAGAAATGAGACGACTGCTATCCTCTGATGTTGTAGTGAATGCTTGTCTGTTGTTTGATATAAAGTGCTGCTCTCAGACTGTAGTTTTTTTTTCTCGTGCAGGGTTCCCGGCTGTAGCAGCAGGTAAAGAGCCTGGGACACTGGGAGAATTCAGACACAAACTCCTGTCCTTTTTGGAAGAGTCCAGCAGTTACGAACCAGAGAGGCTCATCAGCAACTTCCCCTTCGATGGTAAACTACATATCAATCACATTTGTAGTTTAATGATAATAAGAAGCTCTCGTCAAACATAATTTAACACAGGGCAAGGCATAATTAAAGTCTCTGATGAATTCTTACATAGGGAAATTTGCACAATAATTGTTATTATTACTTGCATTTGTCAAGTCTCTAGACAAAAATTGTGATTGATCCAGTGTCATTATATACACATTTCTTGGTAAATTGACTAAAACAATTCCCATTTTTATTGATCAATACTTAATTTAATGTTAAAACAAAGTACAAATAAGATAAGTGACACACATACACATAAAACCTTATGAGTAATAATGCTGCAATGTGGGTGATCCTTTGCCCTCGGGTGTTCCCATATACAAAAGTCCTCTTAAAATCCCATATGGTCTTTATAGAAGGAATTTCTTGCCATGACTTTATGTATTTGCCTTTGTTCTGAAGGGTGTAACCTGCTCTTTGACCTGGTTTTCCGTGTCCTGTAGGCCTTTTGGAGGAGCGGGCGCTGCTGTTGGGACGGATGGGTAAACACGAACAAGCGCTTTTCATCTACGTGCACATCCTGAAGGACACACGCATGGCTGAGGAGTGAGCGCTCTCAAAACTCAACATCTCGGTTTAGTTCAAGCCCTGAAGACAAATGTTGAAGCGTGTTAAAATCATCTTTTTATGTGCAACACTAAAGAGCTGTGGTGTGGCCTGATTGTGCCAGCCTGATTACTCCATTACACAGTTTATAGAGCCAGAATCTCCATTTGTTCATTCAGTATTTCATTTTGAATTCACATGTCAAGTTAAAGGTCCTATATTACACAGAATTGATTCTTGTGAGCTTTAAGCCGTGAATGTTGTTGAGAATGTTGTTACCTCCTCAGTGCATACCTAGACTTGTGTTTTCTTTCATTCTCACGTGTCTGAGTAACCCTTTATGATTAGTCTGTCTACATCCCCAAAGCTTAAAATACTGTGTTCAACCTTGTGATGTCATGAAGCAGAAGTCTTTAAGTTTTTTAGTACATTTAGTTCAGCTGAAATTGGCAATTGCAGGACTGAAATCATCCAAATGATTCCAGTGACATCACAAGTGTTATAGTTGTTATTATTTATTTAAAAGGAACAATGCATATTCATGAACTTTATACTTCTAATTACGCCAGAATTAGCACAGCTACTGTACATCTATAGTCCCTGCAGGTCAGAGAGATAGAAGCAACATAACACAACTTCACACAATTGACTGATAACACCTGCTGACTGAATGTTGTGCGTCTATAAGGTATTACACAGTTCCCTCTGGTAGAGACTCTGGTTACCCTACCACTAGTATTGGATTTGGGCAGAATGAACTCACCCAAAGGTGGTGGAGTGAGTCCATTTAAGACCTTATATACCGACCAGGATAGTTTAAAAAATTATAAAATTTTATAAGATATTTAATTTGAAATATGACACAAATGTTCTGCAGATACAAGTGTCTTCTGTTGGGAGAAGAACTCAACCTTTGTATGCAGGGTTTATGCGTTAAACGTGTGAATGAAACAACACAACGCCAGGTATCATTTTAACATAAATCAGAAAAAAGAGTAATATGGGCCCTTTAAATGTAGAAGAAATAAGCTTGTATAATAACACTGAAGTTGAAAGCTAAATCCATGTTGAAAATGATGGCCTGAATGTGCCAGTCTGATTATCTGCAGGGTGTATGCATAAAGACGGTGCAAGAATCCACAACAGAAAACAACATAGTTATTTCTGCTTTATTTACAGATACTGTCGAAGGCACTATGACAGCTCAGTCGAAGGAAATAAAGATGTAAGTATTTTATTCATTTGACTTACACGCTTAATACTTACTTAGTACTTAGTTTGGATGGGATTTCCAGACAGCAATTTGATATTAGCATTTGGCATATTGTCCAGATTTATTATTAACAGGCCACTTTACCATCTCTGCATAGATTAGTGTGGTGTTTTATTACATAATGCTAGTAAAGATGAGTGGCAGTGATTCATAGTTTATTCATAATGTTCCTGATGGGCTTTTTGTAGAAAACTAGCTGGTCTATTGATTGACAACTTTTCTTTTATACTGTTGACTGTGCTCATATTTGTTTATCAATATTATATTACATTAAAGACCAAATCCAGTTATGAATCATGAAAAAAGAACATGTTTATATCTCACTCTGAGGTAAACAATGGATATTCTCAGCTAGTTGTGTCCCTGTGGTCTTTATTCCTGTTCCCTGCGTCTTCTAACCATTGCAGTTGTTTCTGTGTGGTTCTCATGCAACAAATTATCTTTTAAAATGTTTATTCAGTCTCGTAATTTCACATTCATTAATCAGTCAATCAAACTTTTATTGATAGTCCTTGACAACACTCAAGGTGACCAACGCGCTTTCCAATAAAACCAACACAATATAAAAATTAATAGCCACCTACTTTACACACTGTAGTAAAAAGGCTTTTCCTAGGCTTGAATTAAGAATCTGGTACAGGCTCATTAAAGGATTGCATTATTAAAAGTCTAGAGTTAAAAAGGCTTTTTATTTAATTTGTGTTTATTTCTTTCTATGTATGTGTTTGTAGGTATACCTGTCCCTGCTGAGGATGTACCTGTCTCCCCCTGACGTGCACTGTCTGGGCCCCATAAAGATGGAGGTGTGTGAGCCTCAGGCCAATCTGCAGGCAGCTCTGCAGGTCCTGGAGCTTCACCACAGCAAGCTCAACACCACCAAGGTACAAAGCAAAAGGTTACAGTGTTAGTGTGTGAACAGAAGCTCTCTTTATAGCACTGTTTTAGTGTAGATATAGTAAAACAGGACAAATATAAGATGGTAGAAGTTCAAAAGGGTTAAGTCTAGTATTAAAAATGTATAATATAGACGTAATTGAATTATAAACACCCATCTGTGACAAAGCTAGATGTTGACCTATGTATTATTATTATGAGGATGATGATTATTATTTAATTTCTTTGTTATTCTTATTAAAAACAATACATTTGGCCATATGCAAGCACACAATATAGACAAGGCATCTAATTTTACTTTATATTGTTAACTAAATGTGTGGGTAGACTGTAACTTTTCTGGCAATAATAAAGCAATAACGTCTCCATGGAGAAAAGTAAGTGACAGACCCTCCACCAGAAAAGTGGCATACTGCACCTTTAGATAAGGAGAGGTTTTGGCTTAGTTTTGCTTTGGCTTTGTTTTATTCTATATATCTCAGTCATTCAGTCATTATTGAGCTCTTGGCAGTGTAAGAAGCTGATTATTTGCTGTGCGTGAGAACACTACAAAAGAAAAGCCAAAAGATGTAAAGTAGAATCTGTGTTATTGCAGATTTCATGCATTTTAAATGAGACCTGTTTATATTTGGCCTCCTGCTGTTAATAGCGCTGAACCCAACATGAGGTACAGCTAAATCACATATTTCAGTTCTTTGTGTTAAATTAAAGTTTCTTCTGGTTCATGAGAGAGGAATCTGGGTTGTTTTTAGATAAAGATAAGAGGGCGTCACGCTGACAAGTGTAATCATGTCACTTGTTTTGTGAAAAAGACATTTCCTCTTGAGATCCATCCTTCACTGAAAGGTTTTGAAATATGTGCTTTTGATTTGTTTTCTTTGTTTGTTTGTTTTTAACCACAAAACATAAAATACTTGCCTGGGATGCAAAATACACTTCTTCAAAATTTTACACAAACTGAGTGAGTTTGGTCACCGGTGAATCTCCCAGTTTCCAAATGGGTGTGATTGTCAGGTGCATTAGCGAATTGGGACATGCCTGGTCTGTCATATCAGACAAAACATAGGAATAAAATATCATGGGGAACTGAAAAACATTTGATTAAATTTGACTTTTCATGTTGTAAATGACATGTGACCAGTGTTCTTTGTTTTCACACGTGTCACTGGGAAAAAAAAACAAGGCTGATTGCACAATCACATTTGGCTGGACTTGAGACGCTACAAAGGGAGTGGGCACCAGGCTGATATCTGTATTAAAAATACAGAGCGATGTCATTCTGATTTTGCCAGGCAAATAAAATACAATATGTCGATATTACCTGCCCTTTATTTGCAAAAATGTTTATTTTGTTTTGGTCCTTGGTTTAAATTGCTTCAATTCATAGTATCAGTTAAGTGACTTATTTATAATCTGTGGCTCTCACTTGCCACAGACTGAATGGGCTGAGAGATGCCAGAGTCTTGAGTAATGGGGATTTCCTTTGTGCTTCTGCTATAATGGGTGATATTCAGAATGGTCTGTCAGTATGAGTTGCGTTGAGTTCAAAGTGTTTTCTTACATTTTTTGTTTTGTTTTTTCTGTTTCTGACCAACAAAATGTTACTATTATGGACACCAAAATGTTCTCTAATATGCAACCAGCTTTATGAAATCACACTTTCTTTAAACAGCAGATTTAAAAATACGTATTTTGTTTTTATGAATCCAGATCCAATTGAAGATCCAATTTTCAATATTTTTTTTGTTCTTTCTTTTATTACCTTAAAAATCCCACAATAGTGTAATTGAATAACTGATTTAAAAAATAGAGTAAAAAGGTATTCTACAATTATACCACTCTGATATTTTCTACAGTATGTTAGTTATTAAAGTTTGTTTCTTTTTGAACATTTAGTCCACATACAATGAGTAATGTTTAAAAGAAAAGACTCCAGGTTTATGAGTACATTTTCATCCAAGCTTTCAAACATGTAAGTCCAATTTTGTGTTCCTGCGTCTCTTCTTATTGATTTACTTAATGTAACCCCTCATTGGACCACTCTGGCCTTGCTCCCAGAATGCACTCTGCCAAAGCTGCAGAGACTGAACAAAAGGCTCTGGTCTCTTCCATGGAGCGGCTTTTATTGTCAGATCTTGTTTTTAATGTTTGAGTTACATCAAGGTTTGGAAGCGAAACAAGCACTTAGATAGGACATGAAAATTCAGCTCAGTGTCGAAAAACAGCACTTTCATGTTTTATACAGGATACACGTCTTCATGATGTTTGTGGGTGGTTTTTTTTTTTTGGCAACTATAGTTTAACTATTTAACAACTAACAGTCCAAAAAAATGTCACATTAAATCATGAAATTTGACACAGTAGGTGATGACATGACTGATATTCCAGCAGCAGGGTGTGGCATTATAGGTTATAGTTGATTATAGTTATAGATTTTGATGAAACACTAACTTCTGGTAAGAGCATAGCCGAATGTGTTCATTCATTAAAAAAACAGATGTTACAATAATAATAATTGTTTTTGCTATGCTTTATTTCTTAAACCACCGCCTTACCCATTTACCTACATTTAAGCCGAGCATGTGAACAAGCTCCTGTACCACTTATTTTTCTCCTGCACTTGGACTTTCCACCCGCTGCAGGTTCTCCACCGCTATTCTGTTGAGGCTCTCCTCTGCAGCACTCCTCTCCTGCTTCTCTGTTTTCAGCTCCTGCTCCACAGAGCTCTTCTCCTCAAGCCATGCTGTGGACCTCTGTTCTGTCTTCATCTGGTCCATCCTCATGCTTACAGCAGACACTTTGTTCTCCAGTGTTCTGTTCTCCTTCTCTTTCTGAAGCACACATTCTGTAGTGGCACTAGCCTCCTTTTCTTGCATGACGTCCTTGAGGTCCCTGATGGTCATCATGAGAGTCGTCTTTTCTTCTTGCATGTCCATCTTTTTGATGACATCTTGTAGTCTCCTCTGCTCTACTTGAAGCTTATTTTGAGAGACTTGCTCCAACAAGGTTTGCTCTGTCTCATCCCTCTTTTTCATATGAAGAACAAGCTCTGCAGTTTTCTTACCAGTCCTGCACTCTCCAGTTTAATACTGAACAGCTCGTCTTGGTGGGACTTCCTCAGGTTCTCCATCTCATGTTCAAGGTGCTGCTTTTCTGTTTCAACTTGATTTGTTGAATGACCACATTAAAGGCTTGTACTTCAGCTTGGTCTTTATTTGTGACCTTGTCAAGATCTTTCTTCAGACTGGAGATCTCTAGCTTAAGTGTGTCTCTTTGGTCCTCTGCTTTCATTTGCAGTTGTTTCTCAGCAGAGACTTCTTTTCTCAAGGCTCTTTTCTTCACTTCCTCCCACTAAAGCTTCTCTGCAATCTCGTTGACTCACAGTTTGATTATCTTCAGGCCCTGTTCTATTTTCTGCACTCGTACCTTGTAACTGTTGATCAGGGCAGGGTCAT
>KN496853.1:14145-25319 GCA_000787155.1 Scartelaos histophorus | reverse complement strand
ACAATGAACAATGAATCAAAAATAATCATGACTAGTTATGACTATTAAAATAATATAGTTTTAAAATGTATCTGCAAATCTTAATGTACAAAAGAAACAACAAAAATCATTTCACTAATAAAAATAAATCTGATTAGTTGATGTTGGTTCATTGCAGCAGTACTCTGATGGCGGTAAATCCATGCCCAAAATATAAATGAGGAATTTGAATTTTTAATTTTTTGGTTCAGTTGATTAATTCAATATTATCTTCAGGGTAAGCTATTAAAGTTACTAACATTCTCTTTTGATCCAAGGTTTTTTCAGTGGACTTTGCTCACAGATTGTGTTTGAGCATTTGGAACGTGCTAGCACCACCTGACCTCCCTAATTGGCACCAGTCGAAGGTTCCACTCCCTCAGCTCTGCTCTGTACTTTCACACTTCCATGTGTACTTCCCTGTAGAGGACAAGTCTCTACCCGTCTCCACTCATCTCTTAGATCTCTGACTGACCAACCCAGTCCCCCCTTAAACTGCCTTAGAGGCCATTGTTGAATATAGATCACAAAACTTGGGACGTCAACTCTAAACTTGGCCCTCACCTGTCTACTATAACCATTCTCTCCTTCAGGGTGATCTAATAAAGCCTGTGAACATCTGTGAGGTTAAACTCTTTGTATGCCTGGGACACAGTAATGGCGTGCCAAATTTTACAATGCAGTTCCTGAACTCGTAATGTAGTGCAGCATCCATAATGAATTAGGGTCATTGTCTTCTCCTCTTGCTCCAAAGTGGGTCCTGAAAAGCAATTTAAAGTTACTTATTTACTCTGAAATTGCAGCACAATGTAGACAGGCTGCAGCAGTTTTTTGTCAACCCATTGTATTATTTCACCCTGTATACCACCTTATATGTGGCACAATAATCTGATTGCCAAGATATTTTATGTTTTGAAAGCTGCACTTATTATTATTATTTTGTTTTTACAAAATACTTGAAAATCTTTCTAAATCATGTTTGTATTTCTTTATAGCCATCATTTACATTTTAGGATGACATTGATTTAGTTTAGTATCATCAAACCAGGCTCTGGTATTGCGCTCTGGTGGAGGGTGTGCCATCTGTTTCTCTTACTGGAAATGTTTTTGCTTTGTCTAGCATGTTCCACAGTATGGAATTAAAGTCTAACCCCATGGAGACGATCTGGTGATACCGAGGTAAAAGTCAGAACTGTAGAGAGGCGAGCGTACTTACATAAGGGTAATTTTTAGCCATAAAAACACCTACATGATAGATCACTTTAATGAACATTCAATGAGACAAGGGAACATTCAATTAAAAAAAACAATCAGAAAATAATGCCCTATTTGTTTGGGTTTATGTTGTATTAATTCCAATGACTGAGAATGTTTTCCTGACATGTCCCCCATGTCATCTACATGTAGTCTGGTCTAGTATCTCCATGTAGCTGTGATTGTTGCCCCCGCTGAGTTCAAAGGTGACAGACAGCGGTGAGATTCAGCAGGTGCACCTCCACAGGCATCCATGGCCACAGAGAGCTGCCAGGGGACTATTTAAGCCCACACATCAACAATGAGAGAGTCGAAGTCTGCCTGATGTGTGGTGTGTGTGGGGTGTGATGTGTGGGTTGTGTGATGGCTGCAGCAGAGTCAGGCTGGTGTCCTGGGGAGTCCGGGAAGTGATCAAATCCCAGATAGCCATGCGCAGATTCAAAGAGACTTAGATATGAAGCTACAAGGCCCAATTCTCAGTCTGCTCACAGTCAATCTAGATTTCCTTTGAATGTTTTGCTACGAAGTGAATGAGTGAAAGTGACATGTATCCAGGGGCCCTCTGCTCCGAGATGACTGCTTACATATTCCTTCTGAACCTACTTCCTCTATCAACACTTCTCTGTATCTGTCTTTCACTGTGAAGAACTCTATATTTCAATGTTTATTGGCTCAGCTGGTGCTGCCTTAGCCGCCTCTGCCAACTGCCAGTGGCTGTCACTACTGTGTCCTCAGTGCCACCTTGTTTTGTAAACTGACCTCTATTCTCTCTCTAGAAAAAATACAGCTCAGGCATACATGGCAAAATGATGACGACTTCCTAATATACTTTGCTGTACTTCATATAGACTCAGGCTTCATGAACCTGGCTCAGAAATAACAGTCCAGCTCTTATGCAGTCTGTAGTCTATACATGTGTTAATATTTTGTACAGCACTGTCCTCTGTTGTTTGTCTCTCTTTCTCACTTTTACTTTCTCAGATCAGTTTGACCAAAGCTGACTGGGGACAACATAATTTTAGAGCTACAGTTTTTTTGCTTGTGTCAAACTCACAATTAGTCCCTGCTAATTTCCCAGCTTTGAGGAGCGAACGTTCACCTGCTCATGTGATGGGATCATTATTCCCTTTGTTAATCATACTGTTATGCGTCTTCAGTTGTGACTTCTAAAATTATGCTATGCCAGGAGTCAGTGTCTCTGTCTGGTCGACTTTGTCTGGGCCTCTGTCTGTATGATTCTTGTGTTATAGGCTAAGAATAGCAGTGGGGTTACGTACAAAACATAAGGCTTACTTACTGCTTGCAGTGCCACTGGAGAGTTGTATTGATTGATATGTGATGGACAGGTTCATTGGTCTAGTCAGAGAAGAAAGGCCAAGGATCAGGGTCAAAACAACACTTCCCTGATTGATCCACAACAGCTCCAGCACAAGCTACTCACTTCACACAGTCTCACTTTCCTCCTGAGTGGGAGGGCATTTAGATGTATTGACAAATCCAAGTTCAAACTAAACAGTCAATTTAAAAGTTACTGTAACACATCTTTGTCTCCAGTCATGTTGAGGACATATTCTTCCGGCAGAATCAAGGTCTTGGATTTCCTGGTGTTATTCAGGTTCTTATTCCAACTGAACAAAGGTCCCTGTACCTGACTATGTCATTGTGTGAGGAAGGAGAGATAGGAAAGCATCTCTAATGCAGCAGACACATCTCCAGTCTGCCCATGACAACTTTAGTATAAGTGTGACTATGATGTCAACAAAGATCATTATTCAATTTTCCTTTAACACTTTTTTAAACTTTATTTCATTTATAATGATTATTTATAATTAGTATTAGTTTGTTTATTTGTTTAAATGTTCTGTGAGTTATGTTTGATATGACATTTGCATATTTTGTTAATATATTCTTGTTCCACAATACCTTCTGTATGCTCTATCAAATTAGTAACAAGTAATATTGAGACTTAATGAGCAAAAACACATTTCCACAAGCTTTTTGTGTGAGTCTTTTTTTTTATATCTTAGAACTCGTGTAAATGGAAGACCTGAGTCCAAACATCCTGCTTCTCAAGATGATGGACTTACATCCTGTTTAAACCTGTCCTCACCTGGTCTTACCCCATCAGGGTTTGTGTGTGCCACCACCCTGTTCGCCCGGGGAGGAATGCATTACTACGCCATTACACTGTTTGCATCCACATTGATTTTCCTCCTCATCACTATCCACTTTGAGGCAATGTAAATAACGCCCGACTCTCGCAAATTGCTGGATCCTCATTCTTGCCCGTTCGCTACAAAGTGGAACTCACAACTATTTGACTTGCAATTTTCTTTGTCGAGCATTGTTTTGCAAAGTACCATAATACATTTTCATCTTCCGACAAGAATCCCCCGAGATACCGCAAGCTAGTCCCACAACTACTTTTGATACTGTAAATAAGCATAAAGTGTCTGAAATTTTGCAAGTTGACAGTGTTTTGAATAACTTTATTACTCTGTGGAATGAGAAAAAAGCCAATTCTTGCTACACCACATTTCACTGATTGCGCCATTTTGTAGATGTTCCCAACAAACTTAAGGTCTGATAACTTTTCAAACTCGTCTTCCCTCCAGACGTTTTTTTTTCCTTTTTTATTTATCTATCTTTGACAGCTCAAAGCTCCCTGGTTAAATACAGCTCTCTTCTTCCTTTAAAGCAGATCTAAGATTCCATTGAGTTTTGATACTCTGTGGTAGCCCCCCCAGCCCAGTGCTGCTCCCTTTTAAGCCAATACCTTATGGATTTGAGACAGTAGCATTCAGATTGCAGAAGGATTATCCCTGCTGTGCTCCTCTGTGTCAGCATGTACAGCCTAGATATAAAAAAACAAATAAATAAAAATAAAACAACAGACAATGTAGACAATGGAATGCTGTACAGAAAATGAGACATTACACTGCAAATATATGTTTATATACGTGAGCAGCGGATGTGTGAAAACAACTCATGACCTCAGAAACATTCATAAACTTCTTGTTGAGTTCAAATTCTTGTTGAGACTGTTTCTTTGAAATGGAGTTGTATCTTTCTGTCTTACAATGCATTTTCTCACATCAGCTTTTCAGACTTTTTTTTGCACCATATAACTTTTTCTTCAACTTTTCTATAACTTTGCCTTGAATCTTCTGCAGTATGGCATTAAACAATTAATCTCCATGGAGACAACCAGGCGATGCCACCAAGCAAAAGCACAGGTGAGATCTGTGGAGAACTGAGCCCACTCCTCATAAGAATGCACATTTTTCAATGTGCTTTTGAGTAATGAAAACACCAATGAAAAATGAATGCTACATGACAGGAAATGCAATACCATCTCCATGGAGAGGAGCAGGTGGCCAGAGAAGTTATGTAGTGCAACTTTTAAATAATCAGCTACTGAAGTAATATTACTGTGGAACTTCTTACACTTGTAATGCGCTCTACAGGCCTGCTGAAGCGTCTCAAAGAGCTACTCTTTAGTCATTATTCATTCACTCCACAGTCGGTGGTGGTAAGTTACCAGAGATGTACAGAAGCGAAACTGCCAATCTGCACTATTAGCTTCTAGACCACCACCGATCACTCACACACACACACACACACACACACGCACGCACGCACGCACGCACACACGTGCGCACACACGCACGCACGCACACACTCCACTTTTATACTAGTCAAGGCTGGTGAAGTGTCTGAAATGTGGTAAAGGACACAACAAAAGAACTAGGTCCAAGTGGGAATTGATCTTCCAACCTTAAGGTTAGGGGACCGCTGTCTTAATGGGCATTGCCTCTAAAATAGCAGAAAACATGACTTTCTTTGCCTTTGCTGTTTCATCTGCAGGACTTCACTGTTCCACATCCATCAAACCAGGTTGATAATCCTACATCCTCTCAAAACAAGGTCACATATTTAAGAAATGACTCGACATGTTCTCTAACCATTGCTTCTTGAACATTTTGGCAACAAGACCCTTCCCACTCCCAAAGTCCCCTGTTGTAAAATAAAAATAATGTATTTTAGGTCTCTTATTTTGGATACACAAGCGTAGGCGAGGGCTCTTAGCGTGAATGTGTTTTTAAATGGTTACAATGCCAGAGTTGAGTGGGTGGGCAAATAGATTTGTATCCATTTTGTATGCTCTGGTCTGCTATTTTATACAAAGTACTTTGACCAGTAGCAATAGTGTAGCAGTATTAGTCTAGTCACATCTTGGGAGATTCCAGTACTGTATGTGTCATGAAGACCAGATAGTTTAGCTTGATTCTCTAATTACACCCCCCTTTCATTACATGGTCGATTGTGATTTTCTTTGCAGAGATGAGTGAGATTTCATTACGTTGTGGAAAGTTTTGCTGAGAGTTCAAGGCACTGAGCTAATTTGTGCGAGCAAGACAGTTTGCATTGTGCACTCATGCGCACTAGTAATTACTTTGCATGAATGTTGCAGTGGGGATCTGAAGGTTTACAGTGATGAAATGGCTTGCCAAGACATAAATAGACTTATATAGTCACCATCTCATCTGTGCTTTTTGACTGACTTATTTATTCCATTTATTGCTATCAGAGGTACTTGTCTTTTTTCTTAATCATTTGGCTGTTTAGTTGCCAAAGTAAATCCTGTCTTTATTTAACCTTACCCTGTTCATTTGTCAATTTTATAATATTTTTTTTTGTTACTAAGCCCAATTTTGACTATCCTTGAAGACAGAACTCACTCATATTCATATTCATTCAGATGCCTCTTCAAGGTTTATCTTTCTATTGACAAATCAAGTGGAATGATACTGATATCTGGCTTAGAATGTTTTGCACTTTTCTAGTGAGAGTTTGTCACCTGCTTGTGTCCTTGTGTTTATTATGTTCTGGAAGGTTTTGTGGCAAGTTTGAGGACCTGATAATTTATTCAACTAAATGAGTCAACCAAACCACGCGTTCTTACTGTGCACGTTGTTACTTCTCCACTGATCTCACTTGTAACTTGGTCTAGTAGTATACCATGGTTGCCTCCATGAAGATAGACACATTTAATGCCAATCCCAATTTACGTTTCTAGTATATGTTATGAATTAAATCTGAAATATTGTATCAAAATTGTGAGACATTTTCTCTGTTTCGTGTGTGTTAAGGCGTGATCTAAAGAGAACAGAAAGTCTATGGTAATTGATTTGGACATAGAGTAAACATGACTGCTTTCTCGCCTTCCTTTCACACCTACACTAATGCCAAGCTGTGGAATCATTCCAGCAAAACAACAAAACAACTGAAATTTCTAGTCTATTTTATGAATTCAGTATGAAATATTGTATAAAGATTGGTGGACATCTTTTCTGTGATATGGAATTCCAATCTATCTTGCATTCAGTTCTTGGACGTGCTCAGCTTTAGCCATTCGAAAACAGTGTGGTTTATCGGCCAGCACTCAACCCACGGATCAATATGTGTTTTTACTGGACTGTCCACCCCTGCCCCTCAACGTCTGTTTGTCTGAGTCAGGATTTATTAACACAAACTCTTGGTTGAGAACACAATCTACAACCTGCCATCGATCAAAGCCGCAGGTAAGAGGTTCTCTGTGCAGGTGCCAAAAAGGGCTCAAATAGCTCCACGTCCCACACCTGGTGCCGGGCTGTGGTCCATCTGCCCCGCAGCTTCACACTGACTCGTCTCTGTGACCAAGAGGGCAACCCGAGTGAACAGAGAAAATGACTAGTATTGGTAATCTGTCTTACAGTATGGCCTGACAAGCTACACCAGCTTCCACCTACTACAAGGGTACAAGAGTGGCTATTTTTCAAGAATGACAAATAAAACTTTATTGTAAAATTACAGATTGCAGTATAGTTGGAGAGTGTCATTTCATACCGAGAGGAAGGAGGTTTAAATTGAGGAAAAGGAAAGAATAAAAATGCCTAAAAAATACTTTAACAAAATTCTACATAAACCTATCTTTATGTTTTATTTAGATACCAAATTACCATTGCTTTTTTTAGCCAGCATCCATCCTGCATCTCAAACAGTAAAACACTTTATAGGCGAGGAATTGAAATCGAAGAAACAATAAAAACATATTATTTTCATTAAAATACTACACAAAGCTGCTTATACAATACATTTGTTACAGGGCAAACACTGACAAGCATAAAGCCTTGACAAACGGCTACAGAATTTGTTGCTAATCACACAGCTTGAAAGTTTAAAATTAATGAGCATTGAGCATTTCTTTCCCCCTTTTAAAACAATTACGGAAGGGTTTATTGACGATATCAGGTCTTTTGGCTCTTACTTGAAAGCGTTACTATATTGCAGTATGATAGTCTGTACGCACATGTGTTTCCTGGCGGACATACAGAGGTTAATGGGCCCGAATGCTCTGCCCGGCCTGGCCCTCACTTCTCTCGTGTTTACTAAGCATTGCACCACTGGGACCCAATCTGTTACTTTTAGCAGCCCCTCAGAAGCACTAATACTTTATGATCCGTGCACCCCCATGTATTTGAAGTTCTGTGTATCGACGCCCAGGGCTTGCAAATGAATAAGTGCATTTTCTTCCCTCCCTGAGATAAAAAATTGAAGAGTTGCGTTTTTATCTCACTCCTATGGGAATGCTTTAACACAGAAATAATGTCCACATCCTCAGCAGCCGCACCACCACATCCATGACAATGAAAAAATAGACCTGTGAATAATTCCATTACCCACATGAATTCTCTAAGTCTTTTTGATCTTCTCCCCAGATACTTCCATCGGGACCCCGCTGACACTGTAGCGTAGTGTTGCACCTATTGTCTTAGAACTACTGGTTTATTGCTGAAAGAAGATGTAGCCATCTGGCTCTTTCATCACATAAAAAACAAGCAAATATATTAATAATAGCCCACTTATTGGATGGAGCTTAGCATAGTGATCTGGGCAGCTCTGATGTTTTAAACCACTTCCTGGGCCTAATCTAAGAAAATTAACAAAAAAAAACAAAAAAAAGAACATGCAGGTTTGATGTGTATTAGGGCATGATTAAAAGAATAGATATCGATTGATTTAGACATAGAGTAAACGTGACTGCTTTCTCACTTTCCTTCCATACATAGATCGTTGAAAGTAGTGGACTAAAGAAGTGACCTGGCTTCAGTCAAATTAAGCTAACAGGAGCGAAGAGCCAGGTCTGTATAGGAATAGGAATTTATGAACGTACAAATTAGCAAAGTAAAAACACACCAAGATCATGTGATACGAACATTTTAACATCAGCAGTTACAGAGAGAGGGTGACAGTTTTCCAACTTAAAGCCAATTAGTGTTAATGGACAACCCCATGCACACTTCCCGTTTGGAACGCAGTGGCTATGTATTAGCTATGTCCAATTATTATATTCTGTGTATGCTTCCACACCTTTCCTAGTCACTTTCTTCAAGCTTTGGGGGCATGCTTGAGGTGACGCTTCACGAGATTGTGCAATATGTCTCGCCAGTCAATGAATCAATCACAGTAATTAGCCGAGATAGAGCCGGAAGGCAGAGGCAAGGCAGCAACTAGAGTTGCATATGAAATCAATCTGGCTGGAGCTGTAAAGAGTGGTCTTTAGCAGAGGACAGTGAAGGGTACAGCGGTGAGGATGCAGACAGGAGTGAAGTGAAGAAGGCTTTAATAAATGTCAAGTCATGCTGTTTTAAGTTAACTTTTCCTGCTCTTATAGTACAGCTGGTTTGCACTGTCAACAAGGTCCTTGACATGCAGGGTAAGACTGCACCAGGGGGTAGAAATTTTCACAGTTAACTGATTGTTTCTAGGTACATTACCACTACTTAAATGTAGCTAGGAAACAGAAAAAAGCAGAAAGTGCAACAAGTAAGTAATTATACTCACACTATCACTGACTCTATTGGCATATAGTAAGCCAAAGCAAGATCAGTGGAATTTAAAGCCATTATGTAACTTTTCTGTTGTTTTCTGTTAGTCAGTCATTTCTTTGTCTCTATAGAGTTATAATTGGTTGGTTTGGCCATATGTACTGACAAATTTGCTGTGTTCGATATTAGGTTCCCAAAATCTGTTCCAGAGAGTTTTTTTGTCTTATTTTATTATTGTTGACACAGTTACAATTTTCTGATATTGGATCATTTTGGGTATCGGCAGATGCTTATAGTACCTATAGCGAAGTCGGTATCAGAACTGAAAAAGCTAGGTTGGTGCATCTCTAACCATATGGCATCTCTATATGTGAGATTAAAGCCACATTGTGAAACTTTCCGTCATGAAGATACACAGACACACAACCATGACCCTCGCTATGGCAAAAGATAACCTAACATGAAAAGCAGCTCCAACATAGCACCATCTGAGGTCCCAGTACAGAAGAGTCCATTGTGATGTCTTATCTTGCAGTCTGGCCTATGCCCCAGCAGCAGCAGCAGGACATGTCCCTGAGTCTCCCTGGTGTGGACAGAGATGTGTCTGCTTGATGTGGGTCACTGCTCAAGCACAACCAAGTACACACTCTATCTATAGACAGCATATGTTTACTCACCATGGCACAGATAAAGTAACAAGGTCTATCAATTTTCCATATGCTACTGATCAAACTTATTATAAAGATCTCGATATTATATTTTGTATGATCATTTAAAACAAAAACAATGAATCAATGCAAAAAATTGATACTGGATGGAGTGGGAGAGAATTCTATAACTTTGTGTTTGAAAATAAAAATTCCATTCATTTGTATAAAAGGATTTCATTGAGGTTTTTAATGTCACTGTGGTTAGAAACTATAAAGCTTTTTTCTTCATATGGAAATTGAGTTGTTTTTTTTGGTTTTTTTTCCTATCCTGGCCACAATAATTTATAGGTTTTTATTAAAATTTGACAGTTACCTTCTATTTTCTTATCTCCAAATGACCTTTGTATGCACTGTTATGCATATTTTCGTATATGGTTTTTTACCTCTCCCCTTTGATTCTTGCTCGGGACTATAATGAGCATTCTATTTAATTCCTGAGGTTAAATTAGCCTACCAATTTAGAGGAGTCAAAGGAGTCTAACCTCCAGCCTGAAAAACAGCTTGAGCCAGCATCTAGTGCAGGTTTTTGCGTGTGCTTTTTTTCCTTAATCAAAATGAAAGAGTGGGAGCATAGACTTATGATGCAGATGATTTCCATTATCATTCATCAATGTACTCAGGCATAAAAGCCATCCTGTGTGCGTAATGAAAGCAGAATCGAAGGATTATGGAAAAGAGGTAGGGACTTACAAGGTGAAATAAAGCAAGGACGTGCTGGTTGCTATGGACGGTAATATATCTTAATCTTCTTTGGGACAGCGGGACAGCAGCTCACGTGCTTGTACTGTCGGTGTGTGTCCACCTCTGTGAAACCCCCATCCCTCCCCTCATTCATCAGTTGGTGGCTGTCTCTTTTATTTTTATTATTTTGGTAAGGTGATACCAGGCCAAGCAGAATATATTTACACAGGCACCTTTATGAACTCTGGTGAACGTGCCTTGACCGGTAATCACAAAGCATGCAGCAGCGGGCCTCCATAAAAATGCTTTAAAAGGCATCAATAAATGAGCAAGGTAAAAGGTGACAGGAGGTGTCAGCCTTCACAGTCCTTGCTCTGAGCTAAGACTATGCGGCGTACATCTAAATTTTGAAGTTTTTCTTTTGAAACTCTGTCTTTATTTTTCACGAGCTAAGATTTCAGACTGTACATTTTCTTTCTCAGGTCTTGTTTTATTTTGTGTTGAAGATTTTCACCAGATGTCCTACCCTCCTTTGTGTGTCAGCCTTCACAGTCCTTGCTTGATGAAATAAACGAGTGCATAAGAAACCCACACTCACTCACTCAGTTCTGCGAGTGCACTGAGCAATAAAATTCAATTA
>KN496851.1:0-16280 GCA_000787155.1 Scartelaos histophorus | reverse complement strand
AAAAAAAAGAAATCACGCAACATTTTTGAACTGCTGAAATGCCTATTGTGCGCTGTCCACCAAATGCAATGAGGAAGAGCATGTTAACCCAATCACCGGTTGCAGACGGCGCGTTGGCTTCCCAGAGGTGAATTAGCATGGCTGGGCTGTTTGTCTGCAGAGGAGACTTGGCCGGTGCGCTAAGCTAAAGGTCCCAGACACGCAGTTACACAGATAATTAGAGAGTGGAGCCGAACAGACACAAGGAGAGAGTGTGTGTGTGTGTGTGTGTGTGTGTGTGTGTGTGTGTGTGTGTGTGTGTGTGCGTGTGTGCGTGTGTGCGTGTGTGCGCGTGTGCGCGTGCGCACGTGCGCGTGTGCGTGTGTGCATCCACCCATAGCCCAGAGTGGTCAGGGCTGCGTCATCCAGTGTCAAGTCCTGCAAAAAGTAACCTGTAATAAAAAGTACTGAGATGTAGAATTATGTAACATCGAATTTATTTTGTTGTCGGACGTGGAAAGTGACTCGATTATTTTATTATATTTATAGTGATTTGGTTGAGGAATATTTTTGCAAACATCTACTTTTAATATAGCACTGCCATTGTAAAGTATACATTTGGTTCACTGATAATATTTGTTTTATATTTAATCACAATAGTTATTAAGAAATATTGTGAGATGTTTAGCGTAAAAACCTCTTCATTCATAAAAATCTATTGGGCAGCCTGGATGAAAGAACCAAGGATATCCCTGTTGTTTGTTCATAGTGTCATTGTCCTTCAAAAATGTCCATCCGCCCCTAAAAAGTTTATTTGTAGTTTATAGCTGATCTATAAAGTTACTAGAACTCTCAATGAGCAAAGAGAAACAAGCCTGTTAGCCACTAGGGTAGTGAGCAGCACCCTGGGGCATTCTGGGTAATTACTGGCAAGTCATGAAGGCCAAATGGAATGTTTACTCTACCCTGGGGTCAGCAGCCATTACGAGTGTGTGTTTCAAAAAGCCAAGACAAAATCTGCATGGGCTAATTTGTTGTTTGCTTTCGAGAGTCAGCTAATTCTTGCATTTATACCCTTATAAAAAAGTAAAATTAAAAAAAGGATTTTCTTGTTATGTTCTTATTTCAGTACGGTGTGATAAGCCTGCTAGTGTCAGGCATGTAAAATGCATATTCAGCTTTACTAGAAAATGGTTTGGCTAATGTGTTTTGTTTAATCTTTTACCAAGTGCATTAGCTTTTCTTGTTAGTTGTAAATATTATTATACAGGTAAACAATGGGGCCGTAAACAGCTCTGTTTGACAGCTCTGTGTAAACCTCACAAATCAGCTCTTGCACTATGATCTGTAAGCATAACTGTCAGCTGCCTGCCCTGGGCTCTTGACCTCTGACCTCTGGGTCCTAGGTTCATTGACTGGTGAACTTTGCAGCTCTAGGGCCAGAACCTCTACGCCTGGACAGAAACTAATCAAGAAACTGGTCTAAATGTGACCTGCACTTATATCAACTGTAGAAGTACTTTCTTTTTCTGCTATTTAAGAGACACTGTCCAACATTTGGGTGGTTAAGGGTAGAATTAGAGGTTCAATATTACACAGAATTGATTCTTGTGAACGTTATAATTATAGGTTATAATTATAATGTTGCTCCTCAAAAACATATGCAGTGTAGTGTTGTGTTTCACTCACATGTGTGAACAACCCTATTATTAGTATTAGTATTATTATTATTATTATTATTATTATTATTAGTCTGTCTACATCTTCACAGCTCAAAGTGCTGTTTCACCTTTTGATGAAGCGGTACTTTTCAAGTTAACAACTACCTGTTGCTCAGTAGACAGAGCCAATTCAAGAAAGGCTGAAATCATCCAAATAATTCTAGTGAAGGTTTATAGAGTTTAAAAACACGGTGGAGCACTTTCTGTTTTACAACATGACATCACAAGGTTCTCTATTTGAGAGAAGAACTCAACCTAAATACACAGGATTTCTGTGTTTAACAAGTGTGAATGAAACTAAACAAAACAGTTTATAAAGTAGATTAGAAATTAGCATAATACAGGCCCTTTAAATATATTTAGCATTTATTCAATAACAGGTGTTTTTATTGCTAAAACATTTACAGATATTCTTCCTTGCCCTGGTGGTGGTAAATGCCTGTCTTCATGAAGGATGGTAAATTGAATGCCTTACTGTGGAACTTTAAGCTACAACTTAGTGGAGACAAGCAGTTGCAGTCCCTCAGTGATACAGCACACCTTTAAATTCTCAACACTAATGCTTGTCTTTACATTTAAAGTAATCAAAACTTTTTGTTTAATAAACAATTTTGCTTTTGATGTTGGAAATATGACATCAATACATTTAATTAAACCCGGTCAGTTCTTGTATACAGAATACATAAATTCCATAGTGTCATTATGATCTTGTTTCCTTGGATTTAGTCATTTTTGGCAGAATACGACTACATTTTATGCCAAAATCCAAGTGGTCGGCTGGTCGCGATCATTTTCCTTTTCCCTTTCAAAGCTGGCAGTTCTAGTTTTAACATATGGGCTTGTCCATGTTGTAAAGCCAAGAAAGTGTTTGGTCTGTCCATCTTATCTTTCTTCTTTGGCTATAACTGTGACTTAAAGGGCCCATATAACTCTACTTTCTGATCTATGTTATCATGTAGTTTACCTCATCATATACCCAGAGTTTGTTTTTGTTTCATTCACACAAGTTTAACACACAGATCCTGCATAGTTAAGCTGTCATGTGATAATACAGGAAGTGCTCCACTGTGTTTTTAAGCTCCACACACCTAACTAACAATGCAGGATTACTCAAACATGTCTGAATGAAACAAAACACAACTGCAGGTATATTTTTGATAAGGCAACAGCATTATAGTACTCATAGTTTAAAATTCAGTTTAAAGAGTCCGTTTTGCATAATAAATTACCTTGTGTAAATGACCAGTTTATCTTTTTTGGTGTTTGAGATAATATAATGATGTAAGTCTGTTTCCTCTGCTTGTGTCTCCTGATAGTGAGTAAATCTTGGGTAAATGGCTGGATGATAAGGAGATAAGATCAGTTTTTCTCAGGGCTAGTCTAGAGGAGTGTCAGTGTACAGAACAGTGGGCTGAGGGGATTTTATGTGAAAGCTCCTCTTGTTGACTTTCCCTCTGAATAAATCCATGCAACTGAGATCTGAGTAAGGATAGTGACTCCCACCACCACAACGCAGCTGTGCTTTTTGGACCAATAATCCAAGAAAAATTATACAGTCATAAAAGAGCTGTCAAACATACTAAGATCCTGTGAGAATATCTTGTAATCACAGACATTTATTCACTGGTTGAAGGAATGCAGACTTTACCTGATTTAAGATTTATTTATCTGCTCTTAAATACACACTTTCCTGCAGACAGTATTTTATATATTTGTCATTTTTTTCAGATATACATGGCTCAGGTCATTTTTTTAAAGTACTAAAGGTCCTATATTATGTAAAACCATATTTTTGAAGCTTTCTATCATCTTAGCATTGTTCCCATATCCAATACCTGCCTGAAGAGGTTTTAGATGTCATCAGTGCCTATTTCAGTAATTTAGCCATCTCTCTGTTACGGTTAACTATAAGATTCTGTCCAGAGCTCAGCCCACAAACCTACGTCATCCATGCTCCCACATGATGCTACACACCGTGATACAAAACTGTACACAACAACTTGACAACCCTCATGTGATCTGCAGTAGTTTCATTGTAATTGTGTTGTGATGGTGCTCTGAAGGGGGAGCGGGCAGCTAAGGGAGCAGGGCTCAGAGTGCCAAACATGTAAAACATGTTTAATACTTTGCTTTCAGCCAATATAGCGTTTTCAGAACTACAAAAGGTAACATGGTGATCTAAATATGTTGTGTTTTAGCAACTAATGACCTATAAAAGTAAAATACTCCTCTTTTTAAGTTGAGCCATACAAGACCAGACTGGATTTTTCTAAGGTAACTGGAAAGCCGATTACAACATTTTGCACCCTCCTATTTCCATATCCTTTAGTCATTTTGGATTCATCGGTAGAAGGTGTCATGGTTGAACACATTTTTATTAGATGAGTAATTATTTTCTCTGGATTATAAACAGAAAAAGAGAAGGCATGGAGTGAGTTAGCTGGAGAGACTGAAGAGACTGGACAGTTTAATCTACCATTTTATTTATGACAATGCTGTTTACTAGTGTTTCTCTCTATACATAGTGTAACTTAGTCAAGATCCTATAATTTGAAAGTCATTTTGAGAGATTTTTCCATTACTTTACGTAGACTATACTGATGTAAGGGGCATTTCCTGTACATCAGTTGGACATGGTCAGATTTTCAACAGTCAAATACGGCCATATGATATAGTAACTGGCTTTATGCATCTTTAAAAGTCATAGTCAGCCATAAGATCAATAACAAGGTCGTGGACACAATCTTACACCAAAGTTTAAACTATAGTTAATCTTCTATTTGGAGATTACGATCAAACAGAGAGAAATATCTGCCCCTACCCTCTATCTTAACACATGACATCATCAAATGGTCTGACTCAGAAATCTCATGACACCGAGGCATAAATGCATAAACAACTTCTAGAATGTAAACCTTATTATCTGGTTTTGTTTTTCTCTCCATCTGCTGTGGCCTCCCCTGACCCGTGCTCACAATAGAATCTCACCCAGGATCCCAGCTTCAGCGGCAGGAAGCGGATGCAGAGCAGTTGTTTGCAAAGCGTGCTCAGGGCTCAGGGTTTGAATAGCGGCTTGTGTCTGTGCAGCACATCTCTACGGGGTGAGCTCATGGGTGTGATCAGCGCTGTGCGATGGGGGCCCTGGCGAGACACACACTCATGCCTGCTCTTGGCAATGAGATGTCAGGGCATTCCTCCTCCTCCCCCCTCTGTCCCACCTGTGATCGCAAAGATGATTCAGTGGAAATTCAAACAAACAAATGATCATCCTTATGTGACTATGGAGATTGTTGGTAAGACATATAAGATAATAGGATTCCCTCTGCAAAGAACAAAATATGCTGTATGTTTAAGCTTCTTATTGTATCTGTTGTTTAAACTACTACAAACATGTTCTGAAATCTTATCTTATCTTACTTTCACTTCAGATTTCACTCTTCACTCTTCTCTCTTCTGGAGTTATGTACAATGAGCACAAATTGCAAATCTAATCAATAACCAACCTTCCCATCATTCAACACTGCTGAAACTTGAATAATAAAGTATGTTTATCTATTGCAAAAGAAAATAAAATTTGTCAACTGGACAAAAGTTTTTTGAGTAGGAATTACACGGATATGTTTATGTATCCAATTAAAACATTAAAAAGTACATTTATAATAATCAATGCTTTCAGTCTTGTGTTGCTCCTGGCCACAAGCATTGATTTGTGTCAAAGGTATGGTATGATAAAGTAATCAAATACTGACATATACTGAACACCATTTAAACATTTTGCTCAGTTTGGGTTGCCAGAACAAAACTGTTAGAAATAAATGTAAAAGGACTCGGATCTGGCATTGGCAATCTAGATTAAATTGTGGTTCCTTTTCTTTTTAAACCAGTAAGAGCATGAGAGGACATACCTACCCTAAACTAACTCAAAATTGTATAGAAATGTTGGTAAAATTGCACTGTAAACTTGCAGTAAAAAGTATGCATGAGTGGAAGCAAAGCAAGAACACGTGGCTAGAGGAGGGCACGATGAACTGTGTGTACCGAGTCTATAAAACAGCCCCGTCACAAGCTCTAACTACATGTGTACAGGTTCTATAGGGGCAGAGCCTGCAGGTGTTCATCTGGACTTGATTCCGGTAAGAGGGCTGTTAGATGACACAACACATTCACTTCTCCATCTGCACCACTGTCACCCCCCCGCCCTCCTTCCTTGCCCCGGGATGTGCCAGGACATGCCAACTGCCTCCTGTAGCTGCCCAGTCCCAAACTTTGGCAGTGTCATTGGGATCAAAGAAGTGCCTTGCAAATCCAGATGTTTTAGGGTTATGTGGTGGAGCAGATTGGTTCGGTTCATATAAACGTACATTGTTTTACTTTATTTGGGATGGAATCAAACCTGGCCAAAGTTGCCTCTTAAAAAGCTAATAAATGAATGTGTTCCTTGCAAAGTCCAGTATATCCTTAGATCCAGGCTGCTCTCAGATCTGGAATGTTAGTGGACTTCCCTACCTTCTGTATCTGACTGTAATTATAAGCCAGGATATTTCCTGCTACAAATTTTCAGCACCAGCGTCCCTCTGCAAGTGAAAAAAACATGGACATATAGTATCATGCAGTATAGCACTTTCATTGGGAAACAAACTAATGAACTTGTCTGAAAAGGCTGAATGTAAATTTTATCTAACATCAAAAGTGCAAGGTCCAGTGCATGCTCATAGCTAGAATGTTGCAGGTTTGATTCCAGACTAGCACCTGGCCTGTGTGTAGTTTACATGGTATCCTTGTATCGGTGAGGAAAGGAACAGGGAAAGGGAAATCTGTCCTCTGCATTTGACCCATCCTTCAATGCTGGTGGGGCAACAGGAGCAGCCTGGTTTTCGAAGTGCTCCAGTTCTCCCTAATTCAGGTACAATAGACCTCATCTCTACAGTGCTATATAAATGAATGTAGCTAAAGTAGATAGATATTTTAGATAGAATAAAGTAACTTAAGAATATGACTACACCGCATAAATTTGAAAAGCTGAATATCTGAAACAGAAATGTTCAAATGTTCAAATCATTTAATTTTGTTGACATGAAGCTTTTGTCACCTGCCCAGGTTTTCCCCACTGGTGCACTGGGAAGAGTAACCAAAACTTAAGTAAGAGTACTGTTACACTATAAAATATATTACTCAAGTAGAAGTGTAGCGTTAGAAAATTACTCAAAGCTTCAATGTGGTGGAAAAAGTAAATGTAATCGAGTGCTAATCATGTCTGTAAATAATAGTAAAAGAAAAAGGTAAAAATGCACAACCACAGTCCTGGTTTGTGTAGATGTAAATGCTCTCCTCTGCAGTGCCAGAGATTGAGAAGGCATTTGTGTGCACCCAGTGAAGGTGGGGGAATGAAAACAACATGGATGAATGTAGGGCCTCAGAGTGTGCTGTGTCCAGCATGTGCTGACGAGAGCCAGAGTCCAGGCCTGATCCACACACGCACACTCAAACACATGTGAACCCAGAGCGGAGACTCTGCTCATCACACTAAATACTGCTACTGTGGTTCAGTGCAGTCAAACTATATTAACATCAGGAGATTTTAGCACGGACAATCCAACACGCTGTGTGTATCCAATGAGGTAAAGCATTAAGCATGTATACAGTAGTGGAATGTGACTACTGCTGTACTTGTCCTTGTTTAAGTTATAAAGTATGTGAAGGAGAGCATTAAGGGCTTTATTTATTAAGTGTTTGCTCATATGCTAAATAGTGAAACACGGTAAAAGCAGAGCACAAACTCAAACTCTTTCTTAGAGAGACAGTGCAATTTTGTGCCTATGATGGAATGAAGTAAGACATTTTTGCCAACATGAGCAAAAAAAGGAGGAAATGCTGACAGATTTATTACAGCTTTAACTGTGTGATAATATACTATGCTGGAGAGACAGGTCCAAACCTTTTACACAAGGTGCTGTACTTTGTGTATCTATAATTTTCACTTTGTGCACCTATGATTTGATAGTGATTTTATATGATGTATATGATTTTAAGATTACCCTCAAGGACAGATAAGGTAATAGAATATTGTTTTCAAAGTAGTTGTAATAAAATATACTTTGCCTGTGGCACGTTGGCCCTGACTCCTACAATTTTTCCACTGATCTGGAGCGTTCAACAAAAGATGTCAATCAGTCTGGGCTTACACACACTTGTCCAATTTGTCCTAAAAACTGTCCCATGTCCAGAATCGTTGACTGCGGGGTCCGGTTACCCCATTTAGGGATCCTGGATGCCTTGTTGTTCCCTGTCTGCTTTCTGATCTTCCATGATCTGCCAAAGTCATGGATGAAACGAGGTGTAAGGTTTACTTTACTGTCCCCATAGGGAACTTTGTCCTCTGCCACTGACCCTTGAAAGCCCCTGAGCGTCTGCCAGGAACAGTGGGGACCGCCACACTGCAGTACAGGACCCATCTCCAGATTTTGAGCTAGTTCTGGTCAGTTTTACATAGTTAGAAGATTTAACCTATAATGCATGTTCTGAGTCAAATGGAGGAGTTCAAGTATCTCGGGGTCTTGTTCACTAGTGAGGGGAGGACGGAGCGTGAGACTGACAGGCGGATCGGTGCGACGTCGGCAGTGATGTGGTCGTTGTGCCCGTTTTGGTGAAGGGGGAACTGAGCTGAAAGCTCTCATTTTACTGGTCAGTCTACGTTCCGACTCTCACCTATGGTCATGAGCTCTGGGTAGTGACTGAAAGAACAAGATCGCGGATACAAGCGGTCGAAATGACCTTCCTCCGCAGGGTGGCTGGGTGCTCCCTTAGAGATAGGGTGAGGAGCTCAGTCAGCTTGGAGTATAGTCACTGCTCCTCCACATCGAGAGGAGTCAGCTGAGGTGGCTCGGGCATCTGGTCCGGATGCCTCCTGGGCACCTCACTCTGGAGGTGTTCCAGGCGAGGAGGCCCAGGGAGGAGGTCCAGCGAAGACCTAGGACTCGCTGGAGGGACTAAGTCTCCCGGCTGGCCTGGGAATGCCTTGGGGTCACCCCAGAGTAGCTGAAGGAAGTGGCCAGGGTGGAGGAAGTCTGGGAGTCCCTGTTTAGACTGCTGCTCCCGCGACCTGGCCCCGGATAAGCGGAAGAAGATGGAAGGATGGATGTTTTGGGTTCTTGGTTTTAGTGTGTTATATACTACAAACACTAAGTAGTATGTCTAAGTTGGTTTAGTACATTCTCAAACTTACTGTCTTTACTTTCCTTCTTTTCAATATTCGATCTTTGTTTACTACAGTGAACTATACAGTGAACATCTGTGAATAGTTATAGTGGCTTGGAAGTACTTCAGGAAGGTAATAGTGGGATGATGACACACATTGAACAGGGCTTTAACATTGATAACATTCCAATGCATTTATTTTGGACTTAAAGACATCCGCTACTGTAACTTCATACTCAAAACAAACCCCTGTGTGGTATGGTACAAACCAACTTTTCCTTTAATGAGCCCACTTTTCTCAGTGGGCCATTCTAATGCAGGTCTCATTGTGATAATAGCAGTCTGGGAAAGACATACCACTGAGCCCCATCCAAGAACCAGAGCCCAAAACCATTGCAGGACTACGGCCTATAAAGCATGCATTTATTCATGTGGCCTGAGGGACTGGTCTTCACACGTAGTATCCTTCCCATATGCACTTTTCACGCACGTGAGAAACTCCTTGTCCTTGCCTTGTGGTTCAACAAAAAAAGTTACATTTTAAAGGAGTAAAAGTGCTATTAAAAGTGCTTTAATTGTGTTCAATCAAAATGCCATTAGTTATAGCAAAAAATTTATTTGATTTGTTAAAGTGTTTAGCAATGGTTAGTACATGGTTATAGTTATAGTTGAAATAGTACTTTGTTTTTTGTGCTCTCTTTACTTTAAAGAGCATTAAGTAATTTTTCTGGAGCAGGGTACTCCACCTGCTCGTTTCCATGGAGATATTATTGCTTTCCCGGGGATGTTCCACAGTATGACATTAGGCTCATCTATCTCAAAGCTATAAAGCTAAACTATTTACCTACACTTTGCCATTGTGACAATGGCGTGGATTTAATATACTAATATCTCTTTTTTATAATATACCTCTTTTTTATAAAACACTGTTTCCTACTCGTGCTGGGACTTACTAAAAGTAATGTGACTTGTCCTATTTCAATCACTGCTCAGTTCATTAGGAGCTGCTCTCACAGATACTCAGGGAATTCCTCTCCTCTGAGTCTGTTGTGACCCAAATACAGGACCCCTCCCACCTAAATGGAAACATGAGCTGTACCCAAATGCATGTATAACAGTATATTCCTCAAAGTGAAACCATATGACTGCACTGTGTTCTGACTACACTAGTCTGGACCAAATGTGCTGAAGCATGTTTTACTTGAATGTGTTTTATATATTTCAGGCCAAGGGTGTTTGCCCCATATTTTTGTGAAAAAAGAGGTGGCAACATTCAACATTCACGGCCAAGAACGCTGGTGTTTACATATTTCACAGGATGACATTGAAAGATTGCTGTCAAATTATGTATATATGGGCTTCTGTGCCACCGTCTGTGCTCATGCAGTGCCTGTCTGGAGGTGTTGTAGTTTGTTTTGTGCACTTTTAGCCTGACTATGTGTGAATGACATAATGATCATGTAATAATAGGGATGGGCGTTTGTGATTTTTATTACAATTCATGCACACTTTATATTGCCTTTGGGAGAAAACTACAGCCATCTGCTGCTTCTTGGACTTCATTCTTCGCTCTGATTGGTCTCTCAGTGGCTGACCAATAGGAGGAGTGGGTGGGGAAAATTATCTGTTTAAGACTGAAGCTCAATAAAACAAAGCACTGAATCACTATATGTTTTCACCAGAATAGCCTATATTTGCACGTGGAGCAGAAAACAATTCAATTTTATCATATCCATGCCAATTATTATACTACATTATATCCATAATATTTGATGAACTATACATATATGAACCCCTTTTGCATTCATAGGCAAACTAATGTCCAAAAATGATCCTATATTACACAAAGTTGACTCTTGTGAGGTTTAAGCCATGTTATAATGTTGTGACTCCCTCAAAAACAAACCAGTTGTGTTTTGTTTCATTCACACATGTTTGAGTAATCCTTTATTATAAGTTTTATGATCTACATCTCCAAAGCTCAAAATGCTGTCCCACCTTGTGATGTAGTGGTAGTTTTCAACCTTACCTGAGCCATTCCAGGGTTGAAATTATCCAAACATTTCTAGGTGTTAGTTTAAAAACACAGTGAGTATTATCACATGACATCACAAGGTGGAAAAGAGTTTGTCTGAGAAGAGTTTAAATTTCCAAAATGTATTAAACATGTGTGAACGAAACAAAACTCCAGGTATGTTTTGATAGGGCAACAGATCAGAAAATAGCATAATATGTCTATACCCATAAAATTCAACGTTTTAACAAATTCTGTTATCAGACAGTGTCATCTGTGCTCCCATTGTGCCACTTATTGCAACTACCACATATATTTTATCCACTATTATTGACGTCTAAAGGAAGTGTTACATTGTTGTCTTGAGTTGTGTCCTGGCAGCTCATTTCCCGTGCACATTTGGGAGATCTACATTCAGTTTTCTTTGACAATAGCCTCCTACCAGCCTCATGTCATTATTCATCTGTGGCATTCAATTTGTCAGGGGTCCAGTGGTCTGTGGACGTGTGATACGAGTGGAGCCCAGTCCCTGGAGTGTCTGCGCATGGTTCCATCTGACTGCTCAATATTCCTCCTCCATTACTCCCCGCTGTGCTTTTGGAGGGACCTCATATTAAAAAAAAAAAAAAAACTAAGCCTATGAGAAAGGACTGACTGAGTTTTGGTTTCTTTGTTCAGCTGTAGTTGTAATTCGGCTCTAGGTTAAGGTACTCAGATCAAAACAAATATAACATACATTTTTCCTTTACATTTGCTTTAGGGACATATAAATCATTTCTGTGAATAACTCATTTATTGTGTGTAGATGCCAAAGTAGGAAATGGTTTTATAAGTACTGTAAATTGATTTTATTTGTTACAGCCCTTATAATCTGAATAAACATGACAAATACAATACATTTTATGCTATATTTTGTTGTAGAAGTACTAAATTAAATGAACGGATATCAGCAGTATCAGCATTATTTCATGATTTTATTTTTTTCACAATGTAGTTATATAGTATTGTTATACGTGTTTGAATATGGTAAGAAAACTCTCCTTCTTTTCAAGCTATGAAGCAGTTCCTGTCTTTTGTTGTCTCTGTGAGCTGTCTGCAGGAGGATGAATGAGGATGAATGTCTCAGTGCTTAAACAGCAGAAGTGACTGTACCATGCACCATGCAGAGGCTCTGCCTCAGCTCACCCGACCACCCCCCCAGACTGGCCTCTGGACCCGGACTCAGTGAGGAGGAGAGGGTCGAGCACAGCAGCTGGACAGGCCAGTGGAGACATAATACAGCCATGTCTTATTCACCCTGACACTGGGATATCCCAATAAGAGCTCAGTCTCATTGCTCTGTATTCTGTGGCATTGGAGCTTCACTGCACACATGGTCCACATCATTCATGCTACTTGCAGCAGTTGAAGTGGTACAGACGACTTGAGGGTTTGGACCAGTCCAGGTTATTTCAGCTGTGGTTTATGCTCAGGCAAAATGGTGTAAATCCTGTGAGCGTGAGCCCACCATAAATCTGTGCAAACTGTCAAAGATTTGGAGTTTCCAGTGTAACTTTATTACGACAAGCATTGGTGTTTTGAATTTCCATGTCCTCAAAAAGAGTTTTCTTGTCTGGATGCATGCAGTGGACTTTATGGGCCGATGCACTGCGATGTTTGGGTGATTTATATGATATTAGAGGCCCAAGTAGTGCTATTTGGACTTTTTAATGTGTTGAGAATACATAAAAGACTGTATGAAGATATAACAACTGTGAATGAATTTAGCAAGCTTATGTCTTATGCTTTAAGTCAAATTAAAGTGGAATTAAACAAAAATCCTGAAAATATCTATGCCCATTGTTATCAGCAGTTTACATTACATTATGTAGGATTGTCCACATTGGTCACAAGTTTTCCTCTGATGTCTTGTAATGTTATCATGCCAAACTTAAGTGATTAGGTCAAATCAAACAAGGAAAGGCAATGTGAGCGTTGTTTTTGAGTTGTTATGCTGTGTAGCTTTAATCCACAGTCAATGCAATGCACGTTTTTTTGTATACAATCTTCCATTCTCAAAAACTGTACTTGTTTTATTACAATATCTATATGCCAGGTGATGGGTGTGATCCATCTGGCTTTGAGATCCTGTCTTGTACAGAGAGAAAACTGTCAGTAGTGAATAAAAGTTAAATGTGTGTATTTCTCTATGTTCTGCCATTGTTTGGGGTGTAACTGCCTCAAGTCACTCATACAAGCTCCACTTAACCTTGACCCTTAAGTGGAAAAAGATAAATGGATGAAGATTTGTTCCTAATGACCTTATAGTTATACTGCCTAACCCAGAACAATAGATCGTAAAACCCTTGACATTGAAATATGTCAGCCATTTTCTAGTCTTTACATCATCCTTTTCTCTTGTGCGAACCAATATCTGTTTCTGTCCCAGCTTTTAGAGGACAATTAGTCTTCATCACACGAGCACTTTACCACCTTTTCTCCTCCTCCAAACTACTGAGTGTTGTTATTTTCCCCAGTCTAAAATCCCATTCCATTATGGCGCTGACAGCCTGTATCCACAGTGAATGACGCCGCTCAGACATTGGGTGCGTCACCTCTGTGCCCCCGGCTCTGAGCAGCTCCTTTGTCTTTATGATGAATCTATCTTAGATGCAGGGCTGGAAGTGCAACAGACAGCTTTATAGTTTCAAAGTAAATTCATGTATGTTGGCATTATTTGCTTGCTTCTTTGGCCGTTGACCCTTTAATAATATTTCTTTTAATGGATTTATTTTTTATACATGTGTTTTGTATGTTTTGTTATAATAATGCGTTTATTTTGTGTCATAATGTTGCAGTTGCAGTAATAAAACAGAAGGATTTCTCAAGTATTTGCTTGACGTTTGGATGTTTTTGAGCATTAACTCTCATGCATGATTTAAAGGTTCTACATTATGTGAAATTTACTAAGGTGGAACAGAGAGAAGCTTTTGATAAGGAAAGAACATTATGATATTTAGGGCAATATAAAATAATAACATTTGTAAAGTAAAGTGTAGTGCTAGTGTAAACATAATAGCAGCAAGTAAAGTTATTTCCTTTAGACCCACCAAGCAAACATATATGTTGTGTGCTTTATTTAAGTTATTTAAGAGTTCCTCCACTGCAGCCCAAGTACACACATGCAGAAGTGGTGACAATATCTGCTGTGCGGATCACTCCTCAAGCAGAAGATTACAAAGGAGACAGTCAATGGCTTCAATTGACGGATAAGCACGTGCAGATGAGAGCAGCTGACAGGGATTTCGCTGCACACTAGTTATGTTAAAGCACTACAGCACCCACACCTTTTGTTCCTTTGGCAGCTTTTCAGAGGCTCTTAACACTGATCCCAAGAGACTGTCAGTGGCCTCTCGATTGTTTGAAGAACTCTGAGAGGTCAGCGGGTGCTTGAAACATTACCACTGTCCTTATATAACTGAACTGTATGTAGCTATGAACTTTGGGTATTAGGTCAAGGGTAGATATGGAATTTAAGTGCTAGACATCTATGGGCTGTTCTAAAAATATTGATTCAACAACATTTTTCATCTTATAGTGATGCGTGTATAGGCATCAGTAGGCCTACATATATTGTCCTAAATTATAATTATATGAAGCATTTGTTTGAGGCAAACAGTTCCTGATGGAGCTCAACAGTTTCCACTGCCTGGTTCCAGAATTAAATTTCCCATTCATTTTTCTCATAAATTTTCTGGAAAAAAAAATAATAAATTGAAAGCTTGATCTGGGATAATCATCTATGTTGTAACTAATGATGACTAGACCTATAATTTTATTATCTGTTTCTGAAAGTTTATAAACCATAAAGTTATTAAAACATTTCACAGAATATTGTGTTGAAACTGCCTTTTCGGATTTAAAACAACCAACATTATAAATAAAAGTTACCGCATTGCTGCTTAGCCTCCAGAATATCTTTGTTAATATTTGAATTTTTCAAAATGTCTATAGGAAAAATTAATGTAAAAATGTAAAAAATGCTGTGGTTTCAGACGACTATTGCCATAACTTGAAATCCATGACTACATAATCATAAAGTATGTTCTTTCAGCTGGTGATCTGAAACGTTGGTTATTTTATAAACCTATCGATATATGATATTAAGAGCACTTTATGACATTCCAGTGATTTATGTCATACAACACAATACATTTTAAGGAAATCCACTGAGCAATTCTTTAAATATGGATGTATGATGGCTCCCTTTGGTGAAAAGAAAATAACCACCACCATTAGACCTTCCATTTCCTTGTCTGATCACCATCCATCTTTGTTTCTTCCATAACATCATTCATTCCCTTCCTGGAACACAGTCATTTGTGTAACAATTCATCAATATAATAGTAGTGTTTGTCTATGAACACAAAGTACTGTCCCACCAACAAGTCTGTGTGTGTGTCCTATAAACAGAAGCATGTGTGGAGTGGATCAGATGAGCTCTTGGATATCAAAGTCCCTGGCACAGGTGTTGGACTAGTGACGCCGCGTTTGAAAAGGTTAAGTGTGTTTTTAAGAGGAGTTCTCCAGGGAAAGTCAACTCTTTGCTTAATTAGACAGGGCCGTCACTCAAAGGCCAAAGCTGTGTGACCTACTGGGACTGTTTTAATAAGCAAAGTACACAATAGAACTCTAATGGTGTATGGAATAATACATAAGCCCACAGACATTATCATAACTTTACATTTACATAAATCCTCAAAATGTATCTAATTAAATTGCATATGACAAGTTTTCATGTTTTTCTGGTTACAGAAATGTCATCAACACTCCAACAATCCAAAATGCAGGGACAGTTTCCTGGCAAGGAACATATTTTTTTTAACATTCAAAAATGTATATAACATATTAATTATTGATCATATAGTCCAATTTAGACCATGTTTGAAACTTGTTAGCTTTGTGGTTGCTAAGTAACAGTTATAACATCCCTCTACCTCTGCATAGGCCTATGTCATATCTGTTGCCCATGTCCAACCAGGAAGTAAAATTATACAAACATTTCATTAAATTTAACAAACTGAACAAAAAATAGGCTATGTATATATATATTTGGCTATGATGACTATGTTTGGTGAAAATTAGCAATTTAACCCAAAGATTGATCATTCATGTGACTGTATGACTCGAATTATATTCATAGAGCCATTATAAAAGTCCAGCCACGGGGTAAAGTTTAGGAATGCACCGATCCGATACTGGCATCAGATATCAGCACCAATAATGAAAAATGTGCTGGATATCGGTTCAGTCGATATCCTGGTTTGACATACAAACTTGAACTTGCTGTTTTCAGTCTCTGTTGTGCAGTGACGTGCAGTGAAGTTCATGAC
>KN496847.1:0-10448 GCA_000787155.1 Scartelaos histophorus | reverse complement strand
TGTAGCCAGGCTGGCGCCACCTAGCGCCTCCGCTCAATTTCATTTTACTCCAGCTACTAGGTCAGGGAACGACAAATCGGGGACGGTCCGCTTGCGAACGAAAAACAATCGCCCAATCAGCGAACAGAGACGAGGCCGTGACGTCTAACGTAAGCGTCCATCCGGGTCTGTTTGTAGTTTTGTAGCCAAGCTAAACATGGAGGTTCATCAAGCTGTACAGTCAGCGACAATTCCCGAAACTACATTCCCGGACTACACTGACTGTTTGGGCGCATTGCACACGTCACGTCCGGTTACGAGCAGAAAGCAGCGATTGGTTAAAGCAAAAAAGAACCCACCCACTGTGGAGCGAACGAATCCCAATGGCGCGAGGTCAGACGGTTTCCACGGAGTGAAAGAAACACGGAGTAAAACCGTCTGATGCATCAGGCTAATCAAAATGGAGACCAGTGGAGAAACACCACTTTTGCTATTGAACTCTTCGTTTGTTTTCAGTTATATAATGTGCTGTATAAAATCATCAATTTCTTTTGGTACAATTCACAAAATTAGGTTGAGGCAGCACTACAGTTGGTTGCTCATTTAGATAAAGTGTATGTGTGTAGTACAAAATACAGCATATTAAGAGTTTTAATTATTTAATTTATTTAATTTTTATTTACTGTATTTCATAAACTGAATGTGCATTGTATTCGACAAAGGACTGTCATCGATTATCGCATGTATTGTCATATCATGATTATTGTATTGTGAACTATTGTATCAAATGATGAGGCGCCCTGTGATCTCAGCCATACCTCTATTTAAACCCTAATTTGCATGTTCTAATTATCAAGACTTGAAACAGCATCATTGGTTACACTCCAAGTCCAACAGCATTACCACAAAACCACTGTAGTGGGATATTACCACCAGTATTTGCACTTTCTCCCTTTGCTTGTCCAGACAGGGCTTAACAGTACCCCCTTGAATAAACTGGACTATTGCAGAAGTTAGTGAGCATGACATGCAGCAAAGCAGAGGGCCAATAAGCGCTGTACTCTTTGAGGTTGTTAAAGCGCAGAGTGATGAGACTGTTGGTTCAGAAAATGTTTGTTTGAGTCTTCACACTCAAGTAAGTTTCATTTCATTTCCTCAGTACAGAGTCGGTGCGTGTATGTGTGCTCTGAATGCTAGTGTCTCCTCAGTCAACAGGACACAAGGCGCATTCTCATTTAAAGTGACAAGTCCACCACACATTTTAAAGGTGCCTGCTAGCGGTCACTTTTGGTACAGCTATTTATTGCCTGTATAAAAAAATACAAAAAAATCTAACTGGCCTGTGCTCTATTGTTTATTTTTAGAACCAGTTTTGTGGTTTACTGAATACGCTTACATCATCTTTTCATGTTATGTTTAGGATTTCTCACTCTACACAGAGGAAATTAAAAGTCTGATTGCACAGGGCAGAGTTCACTCCCTCACAGAGCTGAACACAATGGATGACATGAGTGACAGGTCCGCGCTGAGCAGTGGGAAGGGGAGTGAGAGACATAAACTGGTTATTGACTTGCTTTATTATTATTGTGGCAGATGCAGAACTGGTGTTTGGGTAACACTGGAAGACAAGGGTGCTACGTGCTTCATAAGTCTTACTGCACATGCTCTCTAGGTCTCTAGGTCCTGTGCATTCCCGATTTAAGAATGAACAGATTTCAATACTTTTATAGCCCTGCCCTCAGTAAAGATTAAGAATTTGCTCAATCACTGTTGCTCTGCTCCATGTGTAACTTTGGAGATCCATTTGGATTCAATAGGGACATTCAACGCACAGGGATTATCAGACTACGTCACTTCACGCTCTATTGCACACGTCTCCTGCAGAAAGAGCCGCTGTCCTGTCTGGTATCATGTCAGTGTCTTGTAGGATTTCAACAGATTTCAGGCTCTCCTGGGGGCTAGGCTAGTTGTGTCGATCAGGTATAAGTGGACGTTCAGCTACTGAAATTTGAGACATTTCTTATTGTCATTTACGTACTCACCTGCATCAATCAATCAAACTTTATAAATAAAGCGCTTTTCATACTAAAATGTAACACAAAGTGCTTTACAGTGATTAAAAGCAATACACATGACCATTCGCCCATCCCCATAGCTGCCCGTGCCCACACACCCAAACCATCCAGACAGTCACACACACACACACACGCACACACGCACACACGCACACGCACACGCACACACACATATGCACACACACGCTAAAGTACATGAAATGGTGGATGGTGCACCAGCTGAGAAAGCACCATCAGTGGAGCCGTCCACACCAGGAGCAGAGAGTCGTCCGGCGCCACCAGGAGCCACCACAGGGTCCAGGGGAGAGATGAGGCCCAAGCACCATCGCCCCACCAGGAGCCCACGGGACAGACCCCTGCAGCAGCAGCAGCCGACCACCGCTCCTGGTGTGGAGGCTCCTACAGAGGAAACACTGGAAATCCTAAAAGTGATAAAGGAATAAAACCCGTAAAAGTACACAACTTTCAATCAAAAGCTAAGCTAAAAAAGTGGGTCTTGAGCCTGCTCTTAAAAACATGAACGTTCTCTGCAGCCCTGAGGTCCTCCGGCAGACTGTTCCATAGACGAGGGCCGTAGTACCTGAAAGACGTCTCTCTGTGAGTGTGTGTCCTGACTTTGGGAATGACCAGGAGCCTGCTGCCGGAAAGCAGTTCAGAAAGATAAGAAGTATCAAAAGTATAAGTAAAAAACCAGTAAAAGAACTTTAAAATTGGTGTAATGTGGTCCCGTCCTCTGGTCTTAGTCAGGACAGGTGTTGCTGAATTTTGTAATGATTGCAAATCTGAAATATTCTTTTTGGGAAGACCAGAGAGCAGGGCTTTACACTAGTCTATTCTACTGGTGATAAAAGCATGCATCAATCAGTGTCTCCGTGTTTGCCCGAGAGAGAATGGGGCAGACTCTGGCTATGTTTTTTAGATGATAAAAACCTATTTTTGTGATGTTCTTAATGCGTGGAATAAAAGTCAGCTCAGAGTAAAAAATGACGCCCAGATTTTTCACTTGAGGAGATGGATTAAAAGACTGTGCCTGTAGTTTGGGCAAAAGTTTATCTCTCTGGGCCCCCGGACCAATGACTAAAACCTCAGTTTTGTCCTGATTAAGGCAAGATATTTAGAATGCAGTTAAAAAGAGCATCCATTGGGCTGGTGTCATCAGGAGACGGATGATGGAGATGTAAAGCTGCGTATCATCTGCATAACTGTGGAAGTTGATTCCATGTCTCCTGATGACACCACCAAGAGGAGCATGTACAAGTTAAAAAGCACAGGGCCTAAAATGGAGCCCTGGGGCACATCACATGTGAACTTATGGACCTTGGAGGTCCATAAATAAACACTCTCCATAAACGTTCTGTCTGTGAGATAGTATGTGAACCATTTGTGAACAGCACCAGAGATGCCGAGTTGTTTCAGGCAAGTTAAAAGAATCGTGTGGTACACTGTGTCAAACGCAGCGCTCAGATCCAGTAGAACCAACACAGTCACCTTTTGTGACTCAGAATTTATTCTAAAATCATTTAAAATCTTGGTCAAGGCAGTCTCGGTGCTGTGGTTCAATGTAAAACCAGACTGAAATTTTTCAAAGATGTTTTGATCATCTAAAAAACGTTTTTCTAAAATTTTGCTTAAAAATTGGAAGTTAGACACTGGTCGCTAGTTGTTAAAATCATTAAAATCTAAGTTGCTCTTCTTCAACAGGGGCTTCACCATTGCCGCTTTGAAGGCAGTGGGAAAGACCCCTGTCTGAAGAGAGCAATTCATGATGGTTAAAAGCTCATCCTTAAAAGATCCATAAAATGACTTAAAAAATGGGATTGGAATCGGATCTAAAAGACATGCTGTAGGTCTCACTGAGGAGGAAACAGTCAAGCATCTCAGCATTAACCAGGACAAAACTGTTCAGTGTTTCCCCTGGTTCTGACAAACACTCAGATGTGTTAAAAACAGAGCTTTGACAAGATAAAATATCACATCTGATAGTGTTTATCTTTCCCATGAAGTGGTCTGCAAACTGTTTGCAGAGAGAGTCAGTGGGTGTCAAGTAAAATTTGCTAAAATGAGGGTTTAAAACTTTTGGATTATTTTTGTGGTTGGTAATGATTGTAGAAAAGTAATGGTTTCTTGCGTTTCGTTTTGCATTTTGTTGTTGATTGATGAATAATTGATGGTTTATTGTAGTTTAGTTTTTTCTCCATCTCCGTTCTGCCCTCCTGCACTCTCTCTTCCATTTGTTCAAGTCTTCATTTCTCTGTGGAGGTTTTTGTTTGGTTTTGATGTTTTTAGCTTGAGTGGGGCGACCAGATCTAAAGCAGACTGTAGTTTACTGATAAAATTGTCAGTAATACAATCACAAGGGGCAGGTAAAATCATTGGGGGATTTTTATCTAAAACTTCAATAAAAACCAATCAGTCGGCACTTCCTCACAGTTTTCACCGAAGTCTCCTGCTGTATAAAACCGGTGATATTAAAAAACACACAGTAGTGGTCAGACACAGCCAAGCCAAAAGAGGGCACACTAGTGGTCAGGCGTATTAAGACGTATCCCCCTCACTAATGTTCATCTAGCATCATAACTTATTTGATCACACGGCGATAAACTGTTTTAGTGGGCTGACTTCACTCGCTAGTGTTGCAACTTCATATGCTGTGTAGCCAAATAAATAATCCATCTACCAGTATATGTATACCCCTGCAGGCACAACTGCTGGCGGCAGTATTCCGCTCTGGCCTCAGCAAGTTATGAAAAAGCAATTATAAACTCATTGTGCCGAATAATGGATGCTTTCAATTCATATGGAAAATGAACTTTGGACCACTGAATATGAACTAGTTCTGATTTTCACATTTTTAAGACAGTAAAAATCAGATATAGTACAGTACATATTGAGCACCTAACGATTAAGTTATCTACACAATACAAATTTGTTGGAGGGAATACGCCAAGGACTGGTTGGACATTCAGTGTCTATTTAAAGACTTATTTCATCCAATACTCTAACCCTTTGCTATCAAGATCTGCACATCTCAGTCCGGGCGCATCAAGAACACACACAAGTGTAAGAGTGGCTAGTGAATGCATTCTGCAGGCAATGCCACAATGAAGTGAACTACTTTACGTAACAGGCACATGGTGCAATCCAGGTCTTAATACAAGAAAGAAAACAGAACAGCTTTTTAAGAGAAGGCTGGACCACTCTTCCGCAGATCCACAGTTCTTTAGGTATCTAACTGTACCTCATTTAAGCCTCGCCAAAACATTTATTGTGACTGCCAAATGTAGCTTTGTGGTATTTTCACTTGGTAAAGGTAGCTCACCAGAGGAAAAAGCTTGGAGACCCCTGCACTATAGTAATCAAGCAGTAATGAACATAGAAAGTGCAGGTCCAGCTCACACTCATCCATTCCTCCCATAACAAAACTATACTAATAAAAACCACACACACTAAGGCTATGAACACCAATCTGGTATTTACCTTGTGCGCAGGTTTCCAGGACTGGGAGGTCCATCGTAAACCGACAAGATGTCAAAGTCCTCCTCCAGGGCAAAGCCTTGAAACACCAGCTGTATCCTGTTGTGTTCTGCTGCCACAATCACCCATGTGCAGTTGGCATAGTTTGGATAGCCATAGGGATAACCAGGGCTCTCTATTGTTCCATTGGGACTGTGTAATGTGTAGCTGCAGTTCTGGGCTGTGGAGAGAGCACAACATACACATGGGATCAAAATGGGTTACAGTAAATATAGATGATAAACAATATTATCTAAAATCAAACATAAATCAGAATTGTCTCCAAAAAAGTATTCCAAATATTCAGTGCTGTTAAAAACAAAACAAAAACATGAGCTGCAATAAATAAAAAGCAAAATGTACTTATTTATTTTGTGTCTATAATGAGTCATAGAAGGTCATAATTCAACCCTCATCGTTGAACAGAAAAAATAACCAAAAATATCCCACTCAAAAAAAGTAAAAATAATAATAAATACCGACCCCCAAAATGTATCGTTCCATCAATCATGTACTGAATGAAAAGCCAACATAGTAATGATCATGACCTACGTGAAATCCAAGTACAGTCATACTACTAAACATTGACCAGAAGGGTCAATGTTTAGTGCATGTGACAGTGGTACATTTCCATGGCCAGTAAAATCAGATAACTTGAAAAGTCAGATAAATATATGTCCACAAGTTTCTGGATGATGAAAAATTAGGACTGCTGCTAGAGCAGGCATATCTTTTGAATAGTGAAAAATCCTCAAAATGTTGGCTATAACACAAAGCTGAAACCTGCGAATAGAACTGTGAATAAATTTATACACAAAAGATATTTGATGATAAGAAACACAACAGTCTTTTCAGCCATTGTTGGATTATTTTGCCCTTTCTGCAAACTATTTTCCTTGTCAAAGCTTGTATAAGTGTGAACAGTCAGAAAGAAATCAGATTACCCACATCTGATGTAACTGCGGAAATCAGACAACGGTCGGTTTTTAAACATAGCCACTGAGAACCTGACCAGGTGTAAGGAAACAAAGTCTGTACAAAAACAGAATACATCCTTTAGTTACAGTTTAGGAACACATTCAATATTATAATCAAATGTGACTAACTGATCTCTCACTCTAATCTCTCTATTTGACAACCACTCTTTTACAATGATTAACTGTGCATGCAAGAGACATACTCAACACATAACCATTAATACAAACTCTGATCAGTGAATTCCCTTTGCTTTTGCATTGTACATGTCAATATAAGACAAACTGCTTTACATGGCCACGGCAAATAATGAATGTTCCTCTTGGCACTGAGGCACGGTGATCATCAGTGCGTTTCCATATGTACTTGAATAGAGTGTGTTGCGATTTGAAAAGAGAGCTCACCCTGCCAAACGTTTCTGTTCTAAATCTCCAGACAGAATGACTTGTCTTCGACTGATGTAGATGCAGCCAAGACTTTTAATCAATGGGCTTTAATCACAAATGCAGACCCATGTGTGATTAAACGTGTATTTGGTGTGCTATGTGATTCATTCTCACTGCGTACATGCAAATAAATATGGATCAGGGGATTACACAAGATGGCAGAATATTACAGCATTACTTATTAATGATGCACTGGAATATGAAATGTATTCAGTATCATGTGGTGTGTTTTTGGTGTGGTTTATTGTAATATACACCAGTCATATGTTGGTGTATTGATAGCAAACAAAAGGTGGAGCTCAGGTATATAACTAGTGAAAGGTTTGCTTTGTAGTCATCAGACCTCCATCAGAAAAGCTACATAATGCCCCTTTAAAGGTCCTGTACCCCATGTATTTGAACCCCAGTACAGATATATCGTAGAAGCGGTTCTTGAGGTCAAAATAAGTCCGGATACTGTCTGCATCTAATTAGAAATAGTTGTGAATTTGGCGTGAAATATCAAATTGTAAACTCACAAATTTTGAACTTGGTAATTTTCCAAGAATTCAATGTATTACAACATTTTACCAATACAAATTATATATGCCCCAATCGTTATTAAACATTCCTGACTAGAATGTATATGTTATGTGAAACCATGCTAATTACTGCCAGCTTTACTGTCATGGCAAAATAAGTGACTACTATGGACCACTGCAAACTGTTTGAAATGTTCTGTTTTTCACATTTTTAGAGCACCTTGCTTCACAAATTCCTCTGCATAGATTTAAAATAAATGTATTGTGACGGCAATGATTGATGTTTTTAAAAGTAGGATTCTGATGAGTGCACACTGTAAACAACTTCTGTTTTTCAGAGAAGACTGAAATATTAACTGATAAAATAAAAGAATCCAATGAATTTCAGGAGTTCATTGGTCGAGGTCTAAACTGCAGGTACAAATAGATTTTTCTATAAACACACAGGTTCTTTTGTTCTCTGCAGAGGACATTCTATCACCTAAATAACTGCACCAAGCACGGTTACCATCATGTCTGTTTTTACAATTTCACAATTTGCTGTCTTTCACTTTCAACCAATCACATTTCAAGCCATATCTCTCCTCAGTCACACTGCAAGAGAAGAAGCATAATTTGAAACCCTCTAATTACAAACATAGTGACATCCCCACTGCATTTACTCTAGAATTAGAAAGCTCCTGCTTTACTATAGCAGGATATGACTACCTTAATATGATACTTCCTTGACATTCTCATTAATTGAGTCTAATTATAATGGTCTTTGAATTGTGCCAACCTTATTATGTGTGTTTTAATTACAGTGACATTTTGAGCTTTAATTATAGATAAACATGGTGCCAAATACAACCAAGATAAAACAAGACGGGTCAGAAGCAGAGCAGTGTCCAGAATACATGTTGTCAATAAGTGACATTTTCCTCTTTTGTTTGTATCAACTTGAATCACAATGAAGACTGATTTTAACATAATTAGGAGAGAGTAATTAGCGATAGCCCACATACAACAAATAGACAATAAAGAAACAGGTCTGGTGCCTATAAGAAACATGTTTTTTCTATTACCTTCTTTAATATCTGCATAAAAGTACAAATATGATGAATTGATCTGTAGAAATGTAGAAGCAGTGCCTGCAGCCATTAGATATTCTTTATATTTTGGTCCCACAACCGAGAAATTTCATTTGATTGATTCAAACAGGATCTCAAGTAAACACCAAGTATGTGTTGATGACTGTTTTAAAAGCCTTCAGGGTGAATAGTGTATGGAGTTTCTCAAGCAAACACTTGCTCTGTGTTTGAATTTTTATCAATTTGAGTGGGCAAAACAATTTAACTGTTGTGCTAGAGGGTTTTTCTATAGAGTCACTGCTATGTTATGTTATAAAAAAGAAAGCAAACATGGTGGTTTACAAGTTAAAAAGAAAGGTTAGGTAACAGGGGACTGGGAATAGTATGTTTAAGGTTTAAGATGAACTTTATTGTCCCTGCATGGAAATTTCTTCTCTGCATTTGACAAATCCCACAATGCTGCTGGAGCATTCTGCATAATCAATGAGCAAAGCACTAAACTTGAAATGTAAGGTAAAAGACATTAGTAATATGAGGATATTCATGGGTTTCAGCTTGCCTGTTATACAACCATAGACCGTATATATGAATGGATGTAGCTAATGCACTAGATGCCATGCGCCAAATAGAAAGTCCGACAGGAGGCTCTTCCGGCTCCTTCTGGGTCTGGCTCCCATTGACTTACATTAGGATCTTGTCACTCCTCTCTCTGTAACTGCTGCGTTGAGCCTCACCATTTTTTTGCGAATTGTGGTTGGTTAAATCCATTCATCAGTCTTTCAAAGCCCGACTAAGGTGGACCAGAAAGGAAAGATTTAGTAACCGCACATTGACATTGTGTTCACATATCACAATTGGATAGAAGACATTTACAACATCAGAACTTGCAGCTTTCACACTGTAAGCAAACCACTCAACCGTCACACAGCTTTCAGTGTTCAGCAATAGAAGGTTTAAAAAGTCAATTACAGCAATACAACCTGTACAGTCACCCGTATGCTACCACTATTTATTTACAATACTTTTGCTATCCACTCCACCGGGGAAACACAAATTCATAATGCCTCTCAACATCTCGCATTCTCACCAAAACAATAGCGAATCAGCCTTTTGTTGCTTGTAAATATTTTTGAACTGAATGACAATGTGTAGTTATGTGCGGGGGAGGGCTTGCGTACAGAGCTAAAGATCTCCACGCAGTCTGGATAGCATAAGCAGCCGGATAATAGCACTTGCTTTCACAGTGGATCCATCACTGCGCTGTTGACTCCCCGGGGCCCGTCTCATCGCTAAATACACGGAGGCCCCTCACGTACGCTTGACCTGCCTTACAAGATGCTAACACGTGTCGACCCAGTGAATCTCGCGTACACTTTAGGCAGGTTGAACTGGCTGGTTAAAAGCCGATAGCTTTGACAAGTATAACGCTTCCTGTGAGCAAAAGGGAGAGCACGGAGTGAGTAATAGAAAGTGACCTATATGTACAGCGCGATGCTTAAAATAACTGCAACATAATGTGCTTTGTTGGTCTATTCTCAGTAGTCCTGCCTAAAAGGGAACAATGAGGGCGAGTACAGCGGATCAAAAGAGCACCAATGTATTTAAATAGAGCTATAGAGAGAGGGTAAATGTCAACAGTACCACCAGTATCATATACAATTGCAAATGCGTAACAGCGTGCTTATATTTCTGCAAGGTCTTTCTAATGGATTTTTTTTTACATACTATTTTTAGGTGCATGTGTTTTGTTTTTTTTAGGTGCTCAGGTGTACCCCAAATGCACCAATACAGAAATCCTCAAGCTAAGTATTTGTGACAATGATCCTGTCCCTTCAATGTGGTTGCCGACTAGGGCTGCACGATATTGAA